>VRYO01001717.1:2156332-2226482 GCA_009812075.1 Sialia sialis | reverse complement strand
AAGCAGCAGGTTTTGACTGTGCTTGCCCCTGGCAGGAAAGAGGAGACGGTGACCGTGTACCCTGCCGATGTGGTGCTCTTTGAAGGCATCCTGGCCTTCTACAGCCAGGAGGTGCGGGACCTGTTCCGCATGAAGCTCTTCGTGGACACGGACGCAGACACCCGGCTGTCCCGCAGAGGTGAGGCAGGGACAGAAATCCCGGCAGCTGGTCACAGTGACCAGAGCTGGCACAAAGCTGCAGAGGGCTGGGGAGCTTTTCCTGTGCAGTGCAGGGTGTCACTAGGGCAGCTTGTGGCAGTGGGGCAGCACCTTGCTCTGTGTCTCTTGGGATCCAGTGGGATTTTTGCTGCCTTGGCTGGGATTCCTCCTTTGATGACTGCTGAGTGTGCTGTGTCCTTGCATGGCCCCGTGGCACCAGCCCAGTGCCAGCAGCTGAGCAGCAGCTGCTGCCAGTCAGCAGATGCCAGCAGGGAAGGGTGCTATGGGCAAGGCAGAGCATCTGGGCAGTTCAGGCAGAAGGCAGTGCCTGATAGATCCACTCAGGACCTGGGCTGTGGCTGTGCTCTGAGGATGGTGTTTGCACCATGGATGGTGCCCATGGGGGCGTCTGGTTGTACATTTGTGCAACCCAGTGTGGAGAGTGTGTGGTACCTGGCATTGGGGTGATGGCTGGCGGGGGAAAGGAGCCCTAGAAACCAGAGTGTCCCTCTCCAGGAGTCCCCACATCCTGCTGATTTGGCTGTGGGAGGGACATGGGAGGGACAGCTACGCTGCAGAGCCTGCGTGACTCGAGCTGCCCTTCATTTCTGTGGGGTCACTTATGCAGCACCTCCTGGGTGACTAAAAAAACCACTGGCGACTCTTGGGGCAGAATTCCCTTCTGGCTGAACTATTCCCACCCCTGCCTGGTTCTGACAGGCTCCACAGGGTGCCTGGGGATGCAAAGATGACTTAGAGGAGCAGTCCCTTCCAAGAGCTCTGTGCTGTGACGAAGGGAGCACTGCTCAGTGCATCAGTCTGGGACTGTTGTGTGCATGGATGGGACTGTTCCACTCTGCAGTGGAGCTGGTCTTGCCTGCCCTCCTGCTGTCAGACACACGCAGAGCCTCCTCAGCTGCTGGGATGTCATCAGCAGTGATTAACATCTCCTTTTTAGAATCCCTCTTGACCCTGCCCACTGTTCTTGCATGACTCATCCAGGGAGGTGACAGCACAGTCCTTGCAGGGAGATGTAGTAGCAGGTCACAGATATGCACTTGCAGGATCCCAAAATGTGAGCCCTCATGCCTTAAACTCTGCTGCACAGGGGCTCAGGGCCATACCCAGCCACGGGGTAGGACACTGTCGTGGTGTGACCCCAGCCAGCAACTCAGCCCCACACAGCTCCTTGCTCAGCCTCTCCTGGTGGGAGAGGATCAGAAGGGTAAGAGTGAAAAAACTTCTGGGTTGAGACAAAGACAGTTTAATAAGTAAAGAACAAGCCACAAGGCAAGCAAAGTGAGGAATTTGTCACCACTTTCCATGTGCAGGCAGGTGTTCAGCCATCCCCAGGAAAGCAGGGCTCCATCGTGTGTAACAGTTATGTGGGAAGATAAATGGCACCACTTTGAGTATCTCACCTTCCTCCTCCTTCCCCCAGCTTTATTATCACCATGTATGTGGTGTGGAGCATCCTTTGGGTCAGTTGGGGTCAGCTGTCCCAGCTGTGTCTCCTCCCCCCACTGGCGGGGTGGGGTGAGGAGCAGCAGAGACCTTGGATCTGTGTAAGCACTGCTCAGCAATAACAAAAACATCCCTGTGTTATCTGCCCTGTTTTCAGCACAAATCCAAAACATAGCACCACACCAGCCACTGTGAAGAAAATTAACTCTATCCCAACCACAACCAGCACATTCTCCATCCTTTATTCCAAACCACTTAAATCATGCTCAGGTCCCACACTATCCAGTCCATTCTCATTCCCCACCTTTGGTGTAACACACTTACATCAATCCCCTATTTTATGAACCACTCCTGTAACAGATCTCCTGAGTGTTAATTTAGTCTCTGACTTTGGGCTCCATCTGTCCCAGTGGTCATTCAGGACAGGAGAAGGTGATGTGGAGTGTGGAGCTGTTGGGTCACTGCTGTACTCACACTGCTGCTTGTAAGGCTTCTACTTCTCCCACCCACCATCAATCACTTGCAAAAGGGCAGCTTTGCTGATGGAGGTGCTGCTGTCTCCTAGTTACTGCAGCTCATTGTTCTCACGGTGGGAATCTGGCATTTCCCTGCCATCAGCAGTTGGTAAGACCACTGCAGCATCAAATCTGTTTACTGTATGTCTGCCTGTCATTTCTGGGAAAGGAGAGTCTGTGTGAGAGGTGCCAAAGGTATAATCATGTCCCTGGAACGTAGCTGGAGGCAACTCATAGCAAAAGTTGGGATCTTATGTTGTGATGTGGCCCTGAGTCATCTTTCTGTCCCAGAAGTCCTGAAGCGTTGCAAAAATTGGGTTTTCAGCTGGGCAGCAGCAGGAGATGAGGTTCCTGGAAGTGCAGCTGACAGCTCAGTTAATCAGTAGTGCTGGGGTTCAGTATGTGCCATTCACATTGTCCCCATCTCTCAGCACCTCTCCCCAGAACTTCTGCTAGCAGGGTGCAAGGGGCAAGGTCTGTCGGGTACCTCAAACAGGGATCCATGGAGATCACAGACCTAATTCTGGCCAAGCTCTCTCACTGCCCTGTCCTTGGCCACTTTTTCTAAAAAATAAACCGGGTCCAGTTTGAGTTTGGACCTGTAGGCTTCAAAGGGGTGCTGACCTGTCCTTGGGATATCTGCCTGCCCTGCCAGCAATCCCTCTGGATGGGGTGTGTGGCCTTAGCCTGGGCTCTTGGGACCTGCTGCTGTGGGGCCAGGTACAAGACAGCAGGTGTTTGACTTGTGTTTGTGCCTGTGCTGTGCCTTGGGAAGAGGCAGGAGAGCTTTGTCCTGTTAGGACTAGCCCCTGCACCCCAACAGATAAGGCGTGGGACCTGGGAAACAAAAGTGTTATGTCCTCTCTGCCTCTTTTTCTGTATTCTTCAAGCTGGGGCTCACTCCTGCTCTCTGGAGAAGCTGGCTGGAGCAGGCAGGGAGCTGGCAGCCATCCTGCTGCCAGCCCTTTCCCCATCACTTCCCCCATGCAGGGCTGTGAAAGGCCACGCTGTGAGGCTGCTTTGAGGGCAAACAGAGCCACGGGGCCACTGCCAGAGCAGCAGCGTGCTGGCCCCGAGAGCACTCAGGCTGCTGAGCAGGTCACACAGGCTGGCAGGGCAGTGCTGTGCCTTGGCTCCCCCTGGGCTGTGAGGGAAGGCTCATTCCAAACCCAGTGCCAGGCACTCCCATGCTGGGAAAAAGCCAGCAGCACCCCCCAAGGACAGCCAAGAGCTGTCTGCTCAGCCACAGCGCTGCTTTGGCTCTTCCTTGCAGATTGAATTCCTGCTGAACTGGGGCACTTGTCCACACTCAAGTGGCTTCAGACTGGAGATGGCATTGGCCCAAACGGCTTGTGCAAACAGGGTGAAAGGCCTGAGTGGCAGAACAAGCAGGAGGCCAGTTTGCTCTCCTGCCTTCAGGCTTCCTCCCAAGCACCTCCTCAACCTCTGCTTCTCCTGCTTGGCTGGGACAGCACAAGGAGCCTGGCAGAGCTGTGCGGGTGGGGGAGTTTTACTCTCCTCACCTCTGCAGATCTGAGTTAACCTGTGCCTTAACGTGTGTGTGGCTGAGCCCCTCTGCTTTTCTATTCTTTATCAGCTCTGCACTGGGATGAGAGAGAGAATGCCCAGTCAGGCAGGACAGAGTGACAGGAGGGAGGCAGAGCCTGAGCCTGGGAGCACTTGGGACTGGGCTGGCACTGGTTACAGCTGGAATGCAGAGCTGAGAAGGGCGGGAGGCCAAGAAAAGCCCTTGGTCAGGTCAGCCAGCCCTTGGCTCCCAGGAAAACTTGGAAGCAGGTTAAAAGCATGGAGCTGGGCTGGGATGTGCTCAGACACATGGACAGCAGCTTCCAGGAACACTGATCTCAGGTACAAATACAAAATATCTGGGTCACTGGCCAAAGGCTGTACTTACTGAGGGGAAGGGGGGTGGAGAGATTTGTGTCTCGGCTCCTGACTGTGCCTTACACCTTGCCCTCAGTGCTACGAGACATCAGCGAGCGAGGCAGGGACCTGGAGCAGATCCTATCTCAGTACATCACCTTCGTCAAGCCTGCCTTTGAGGAGTTCTGCTTGCCGGTGAGTCAGGGGAGTGACAGCCACGCGAGTGCTGAAACAGGAGACAGGAGCTCTCTGTGCCCAGAGCTCACATCAGCCCTTGCTCCCTCTCTGCAGGCTCTGGCCAGGGTAGGCTGTGATGGGGACTGTTTATACAGCCACTGCCTTCCTGGTGAGATCACCCTTCCCTTCGGGAAGGCAGCATGGCCAGAGGAATCCCTCCCTGTGAAGGGCTGGCAAACCACCGGGCAGCAGTCCGGCAGGGAAGGTCCTGGGCTGTATTTAGCTGGGGAACGGGAGGTCGCTGCCCCCAAGCAGCGTTTGCTGTGTCTGCCTCCTTTTTTGGGCTGTCCTGCCTGCCCTTTTCACCCTGCAGTGCTGCTGGCTTCATGCTTGGGAGAGCAGGGAAGTTTCTTCCTGCTCCCTGTGCTGTGGGATGTGGCCTTGCAGGTTGCATTTCCTGGCTGGTGAGTGCCCAGGGTGACAAGGCCTGCTTGGAGAAAGGAAGCTCCTTTGGGAGCTGATAACAGAGGCAAGGCTGCCTGGCAGACAGGGACTGTGTGGGGGAATTGACTGCAGCCCTGCAGACTTGCATGGAAATGGCATGTTTGCAGGATCAGCCATTGTGCTCCTTTCCTGGCTGTCATGGAGAGGAGCCTGTGCCTTGGTTCTCAAGGCTTCTCAAGCAGATGTGGTAGCTATGGTAGTTATATGAGGATTTTTTTTTTTTTATTCTGGAGGAAGTGAGCCAGTAGAGTCCTGAAACTTGGGAGCTGCTGGCCAGCACCACAAGCAGGAGTTAAACTGTGCCTCCCACCTTAGGAGCATCTCTGTGCTTGTCTATCTGGTCAGCTTTGCCTCTTACCTTATGAGGGACTGATTCTGTGCTACAAGGTCTTTTCCTGGCTTTTGCACAGCTCCCTTTTTTCAGTCTCACTCAGCTGTGGTTCTGGGGATCAATTCTAAAGCCCAGAAAGGCTTTTCCTAAGAGGCAGGTCCAGCTTGTGAGGCTCCTCCAGCAAGATAAATTCACAGTTTTTCAAAGCAGCAGATGCTGCATCAGGCTCTTGTGATGAAGAGTCCGTAGGAGAATGAAGTGTGAAACAAGGAGGGCACAAAACTGCCTTGTTTCTACCCACAGCTTTGCAATGGTCTGCTCCCACTTCCAACCTGGTGTTGGCTCAGCTGCAGAGCAGTGCAGGCTCAGCTGTTGCTGTTATTTGACTCCTAAAGCAGCTCTGGGCCAAGTGGTCCAGTACTGAGACAGTACAGCATATCCTGGTGATTTTTGATATGTCTGGAAGCACTTGCAGGTGTGAGGTGACACCTATCACCCCAGCTGGCTTGGTGGGGCTTGCATGTCAGCTGTAAAACTGACACAAGCAGAGAGGAAACTGAGACTGGCACCTGCAGGCGAAACTAGATCAGGACTGCTGTCCTGAATCACACCTTTTTTGCAAGTGATGTGGTAGAGAATTCTTCCCCCTTCCCAGGCAGATCTTGTGGCTGTGCCCAGGCACGCCAACTCATGCTCTTGGAGCAAGTCTGGATTGGATTCAGGGGGAGTGATGTTCCCAAGAACATCAGCTGCTGGAGTTGTGTGATTATGAGGCTTCTTAATTGCAGGTTTTGTTTAGGGTGCCTCTTACTGGCTCTTGTATGAGCTCATGAAAATGGAGTCAGGGCACAAAGCATGGCCCTTGAAACACAGCAGAACACAAATAAGAGCATCCCAAATGTATTATCAGTAATGACTTACCTCCCAGTGGGTCTGGCTTGGGCAAGGAGCTGCCCCAGGGAGCAGGGACCATGCCCCTGCTTGGTTTCTCTCCATTTTCCCTGTAACACAGTGCTCTTTCTCCTCCCAGACCAAGAAATATGCTGATGTGATAATTCCCAGAGGAGCAGATAATGAAGGTAAGCACCCAGACCCTGCTGCTCTGCCCTGGCAGCCAGCTTTGGGCTGTTGCTGTTGCAGTGGAGTTAGGTTGGAGGTAGCAGGACCTGCCACAGAGGGGATTCGGGCCAGTGCCACCCAAGAGAGTGCTGCTAGCACAGAGTCTGTTCCCTTGGCTCCTGCTTGGACCAGTAGTGACTGGGAGTTTGTCTTCCTGTGTTGCCTCCAGGCCAGCTCTTGGTTCATCCCACACAAGAGGCAATGTGCAAGTGGGTCAGCCAGGTGGAGACCATCAGCCTGACTATCCTGGCTTGAGGGGCATAGGGATCAGGTCCCAGGGGGATGGGAGGGGATAGAGTTGCCTGGAAAGGCTGACCTGGAACAGAGACTAGACAGAGCAAAAGGAATAAAATAGGGATTTATTGAAAGGATGCACTTTGGGCAGTGCTAGAGCCCAGCCAGGGCTACACCCAAATCAAATCCAAGACAGATCCTGCTCACAAATTTTACACTTTTATAAGTTTTGATTTATTTATATATTGGGGTCAATTATCCAAGTACAGCCCCAGGCTATGGAGTCTCAGCCTCTGGCTTGCCCCCTTTCCTTTGCCATTGTTTCTGCTTTTTGGGTACCAGTTGTCCTTGATTGTCCAGCTAGAAAGGAATTGTTTTGTCCAACTCGTCTGTGAAGAGAGCTCACTAACACCTAATATAAAGTTTTAGAGTTACACACTAAGCAGCAGAGATTTAGAAAAATGTAAAAGCTAAAACCCAAGGCATCGATAGCAGTGGGAGGGACACTTGCCTGTGGTGGATTTGCAGCCATCCTAACACCACCTTTCCCCTTTTGCTCGCAGTGGCCATAAACCTGATAGTGCAGCACATCCAGGACATTCTGAACGGAGGACTCAGCAAACGCCAGAGCAACGGGTACCTGAATGGCTACACTCCCCCGCGCCAGCGGCAGCCCTCAGAGTCCAGCAGCCGGCCCCACTGACCCGGGCAGAGGCCACGGCCGCCACGGCCCCTCTGTACATACTGACCACTTGTTCCCCCCTTATCTATTTAAGAAACCAGACGGAGACGAATGCCTTTAATTTTGTATGTTCCAATTGCCGAATGAGAAGCAGCCGGTTGCTCGGGAGCCTGGACCACTCTCAGCTCCCGGCCTTGCTCAATAACTCCTCCAGCACGGAACTGGCTATAAATCTCTATAAATATAGAATTGCTCTATTTTTGTGTAAATGCAGAATAACGTAAAATTACTTGCCAGGCTCAGTGTTGCTGGGAGGGACTGGGAGAGGGGCTCCTGGGAGGTGTTGGTGTCAGGATCTTCACCTCAGAGGTGGTAAGGAAGGAAGAGCTGTGGTGTCCATCCTGGGGAAGGGCAGTAGCAGCTTGAGCATGGCCTAAGTGTTACACCTGGGCTGGGTTTGTCTCTTCCTGCCGTTGCTGTTGAGGTCCAAGCAGCCTGGTTTTGGCTGGCAGGTGCTGCACAATGCCTCTGGCAGCTGGGAGAATGATATGGAGTCTCTCCCCGTGACTCTCTGCAGCTCCAAATCTCAGCCTTTCAACAGCATCCCATTCTGTGCCTGACACCCCACCACAGGTGTGGGGCTGCTGCCACACCCTCCAGCGAGGACCTGGAAGGTGGTGCTGGCTGTGTGGCCACGTAAACACGGCCTTTTCAGCAGAATCAGTGCCTGGCTTGTGTGGGGGCAGCATGGGGATAACTTCAGTCCCTCTGGAGCTTGGTGGCTGTGTCTGGTGGCACTGTTAGTTGACCCTGGGCTGGCCTGCCTGGAGGTTGGCTTGCAGGTCAGAGGTGTGTCTCATTCCTCACTTGGATTGATTTTGCTCTTGTATGGGGGATTTTGGGGATTATGAGGTATGGTTAACGGACAACCATCTTCTTCTAAAAGAAAGGGAGAATGGCTGAAAAGCAGCTGGTGAGCTGTGGTCTAGTGGTCCGTGGACTCCCTCGCATCCCCATGTGGGACATCCACAGATCCCACCTGGGTGATGTGAAACTGGCTGCCCAGCAATCCTCTGCTCCCTGTTTTTATTATCCTGTGTCCCTTTCACTGTCCCAGGGAGGACACTGTCCCTGCAGTCTGTTGTCCCAAGGGCTGCCCAGGCTGTGCCCTCCCTTGCCCAGGGTGAGAGTTAGTCTCCCCTAACCTGGTGGTGCTACAGCAGCCATGTCCAGAGGGGCCTGGTGGGGCTGTGCTGCAGATTTAGGGATTCCTGGAGAGACCCCTGCAAGGTAGGGCAGTTTGGCTGGGGCAAGGGCTTGGTGGGATGGTGGCCATCAAAGATCCTTTGGCCAGGGCTGCTAAGACTGACTTGACCTACCAACCCCAAAATTTCACAGGCATCCCACAAAGCTTGGAGCAGAGACCCTTAGCCTTGCTCCCTAGTGTTTTTTTCAGTCTTTCCAGAGAATTGGTTTTGCTCTGTGGTTAAGAGTTTAAAGGACCATGCTCCATTGCTCTCCAACCTGATGTGAGCTGGGACAAGCTTTGGTCTTAGAGAGAACAAGAAAGGAAACACCTCCCCCCAGTGACTGCTGCTGGGGCAGACTCATTCCTTCTTGCTCTTCGATGAGGCAGCCTTTTATCCCTCTCCCTGTCTGCCAACACTCCTCCAGGCACGTCAGCTTTGCCACAGCCGAGGGCTGGCACCGCCTGATTCTGTGTAGGTAAGAGGGACCAAAGCCCTGCAGAACTGGTGATGCTTCTCAGGGCTCATGCAGAAGAAAAGATAAAAATACTGGCCTCCTCTCCCCAGTGAATAAAGACAGAATAAATGGATGCTGGTGTTGTCTCTGTTTGGTGCTGCATGGTGCTGGTTGCAGTCCCAGGATAGAAGCAGACTTGGGCAACTTTTTCTTAGTTCTGCAAGTCTAAGGCAGACCTGGAGCAAAGCTGCTGGCACAGATCAGTGCTTTGGCGAAGGAGGCAGCAGCTCTGGCCTTTGGCTGGTCCCCCCACCCCAAAAAACTCACCTGACTAGGCTTTTGAAAGGGCTGATGGTCATTGTGCTCTGCATTAGATGCGCAGGAGAGATACTGACAAGATACTCTCAAGAGGTCAAAACAATTGAAAAGACCTTATGGCAAATTTAGGAAATCAAATAACTTCGCCAAAAGGTTTAGAGCACTTACTTTGAAGCATTAAATCGACCCATTCAACTTTGCAAACTTCAAGCCCATTCCATTTAAAATTATTTGTGGATTCCAAGAAGAGGGAATTAGAGGAAGAAGAAAGCAAGAAAACGTAAGAGAAAATGACACATATAGCTATCACTTTTCATCTGATGAAAACTCCAAGAGGAGAGAGGGTCAAGAGCTGTGCTCACTTAAAGTTCAGCTGTAGCTGCTCCTTAGCCTTCCTGGGCCCTTGTCCAGGTGGGTTTTCCAGTCATTTGGCCACTTGGGAGCTTGGTTAGGGCTCCAGGGGCAGGTGTGGAGGGATTGGCAGCCACTGCAGGGCTGGGATACAGACTAGGAATGGGGGATGTGAGAGCAGGGCACTACCTCACCAGGGCAAGGCCTGCCCCTTCCCCCACACACATGCACCCCAAAATGATGTCTTAAGACGTCATTCTGTCACACTCAGCAAATCCTGGTGCGCATGTGGCTTGGGGTGCTGTTGTGAAAACCTGCTCTCGGAACAGCAGAGGTGGACAAGTTCAGCCCTTGCCAGTAAGTATCTTGAATAAATGAGTCATCAAAAGACCTCACAGGCACGGTGGCATTAGCACCAGCAGGGTGTCAGGCAAGTAGGGACTGCTTTTAGGAAAGTTTGTGGCAAAACACTTGATGTCAGCATGGATGCAAAAAGGGGAAGTCAGGCTTAAATGACCTGATAAGCCTCTGAAGAAACGACTGGCTTGGTGGGTGAGGGAAGAGCAGGGCATGTTGTCTAGCTTGGCTTGACTCAGGCATTTGATAGGATCTGTAAAGTCCTCGTAGTGTTGATGAACAGGCTGGATAAACCCAGAGGTAGATGGAAAACTGGCTGGAAGACTGGTCCCAGAGCGTGGTGATCAGTGGTGTGACGTCTGGTGGAAGACCAGCAACTTGTGTGACTAAGTCCAGCCCATCTGATGTCTTCAGTGAAGATTTCCATGAGGGAGAAATGGACTGACTGAAACGTTTTGATGTTTAGCAAAGAGATTTGCAGAGTGCTGCACTTGCAGAAGAGTGATCCTACATGCCAGTACATCCTGGGCTGCTTTAGGGGAGGTGTTGGCTTAGGGTGATCCTTCCCCAATGCTCAGGTGAAACCACACCTGAATGCTGTGTCCAGTTCTGGGCTTTCCAGTACAGGAGCCACTTGTAAAAGTCCATGGAAAGGTCATGAAGATGATGAAGGGATTGGAAGATTTGTCCCGTGGGGAAAGATTAAGAGATGTGGGATTGTTCACACTGGAGGAGGCTGAGGGGGAATCCTATTAATTATAGAAATAGGAGAGAGGATGAAAAGACAGCCAGTGGTTGTACATGGACACAACCTGGAAAAGAAGGAGTTCACTCTGAACATCAGGAAACATCTGCTGGGAAAGTAAAGGAGCACTGGCACAGCTTGTTCAGAGGGGTTGTGGAGTCTCTTTCCTGGAGATACCAAAACTGCAGAAGTTTACAGGCAACTGGTTTGAGAAAACCCCACCTGAACATGGGCTTGGACAAACTGAGCTGCCAGGAGCCTTCTGACCTCAGCCAGTCTGTGAATTTGAAATATTTCTCAGCTGGGAGAGGAGCTGGTGCCAGCTTTATCCTTTCTCCTGAGTTTGGCTCTAAGCCATGTCCCTCCTCAAGCAGACTCCTAAACTCCTCCTCCCACTTTCCTCTGGTCCTGCTGGTGCTGGAGCTCTTGCAGGTGAAAGTGATGCAAAAGCCTGGTGGCCCCAAGCATCACCACGGCTTTGGCCCTCCTCAGCTGGGGCCATGGGGAGGTGCACTTTGCCTGGCACTCTGTCCTCATGGAATGTGGAGCTGGCTGTCCCCATCCCTGGAAATGACAGTCAGGCCTTACCTGCACCCCGCAAAGCTGTCCTTTCCTGTGTGACTGGTTTAGATCGCTCGCCCATCTCTGGTTTTCCCACACATTTCTCTGGATGCTGAAGGCAGTATGAGCCAGGCCCAGCATGCTCACAGTTTTCCAGGTCCTGCACAGCAGCCAGGACATGTCCACCTGGCCAAGGTGCTCCCAAAGCTGGCCCAGAGGTCGGGCAGGTCAGAGGCCACGACACAAGGTGGACTTTTTTATGCCCCAGGAATGATAATTCCTCCTGGAATGTGGCACCTGTGGGGTGCCTGCTTTGTCCCACACCAGCTCTTCCATCTCCCAGAGCACACACACATTCTGGAAGATCACAGACAGCAGCCTGGCTGACACCCCTGCCTTCTGTGTTGCTCCTTCCCTCAATGCCCTTTGTACCAAAAGGACACAAACCACAGGAACAATAAAATTTATTGATACGAACCTTGCAGGAAGATTCCAAAAGTTGGCTGTCCTAGCAGGGATTTTGCTGAGTTTCATAGATATGTCTGATGCACGGGCATGCTCTGGCTGTCATATTCAGGGAGATAGATTCCTGGCCTTTGGGATGCCTGTGAGCCCTGGGAACACCCTTGGGAGCAGAGGGGACAGGTAAGAGGGCAGAGGCAGTGGAAGAGCCCCTACCACAGGAGCCTTTGGTGGGCTGAGGCACCCTGTGACTGGTTGCTATCGTGGAGGGAATTCACAGCTGGATGAAAACACTCCCCTTGGCATTGTTATCCAGCCACTTCCAAACATCTGCTCCTTTTCCAGGTGTGATCCCACCAGCCTTGGAGGTTCTAAGGACTAAGGAACCCAGCGAGCCATGGGCAGACACTGGGCACTGTCACCTTACAGGGACACATGGGCAAAATGGTCACCCATGTTAAGAGGACAGCCAGAAATTCACTGACCTATACAATATCCTAAGTTGGAATGGATCCACAAGGATAATCCAAACCCAATTCCTGGCCCTGCACAGAATCACAGAAGGTTGGAAGTCCCACCCCCCTGGTCAAGCAGGGCCATTTCAGAACATGGCACTGCTTTGTATGCAGGCTGATCTGGGATATCTGCCCAGGGAGACTCAACCTCTCAGGACAATCTGTTCCAGTGCTTGATTACTGCACAATAAAGTTCTTCCTTCTATTCAGGTGGAACATCCAAGTGGCTGGCACCACTAAGAGCCTGGCTCCATCATCTTGACATCTCCCCTATACACATTAATGAAGTATCCTCATGCACAGGACAGCCCCAGAATCACACCATGTGCCAAGTTCAGGCACGTTGAGAAATGCATGAACCACTGAGAATGAGAAATGCCGTTAATCTGGAATTATGGAGGGATAGCGGGGCTAGGGAAGCGATCATCCCTTTGTACTCGGTATTGGCGAGGCTGCACTTCGAGCGCTGCTTTCAGTTCTGTGCCGCTCACTTAGAAAAGAACATTGAGGTGCTGGAGTGTGTCCAGCGAAGGGCAACAAGGCATGTGAAGGGTGCAGAGGAGCGGCGGAGGGAGCTGGGGGCGTTCAGCCTGGAGACGGCTCAGGGAGCAGCTCATCGCTATTTTCGACAACGGGACAAGAGGGTGCAGCCAGGTGGGGCCGGTCTCTTCTACTGGGAGGAGGACCAGAGGAAACGGCCCAGCTGAGAAAGGGGAGATTCAGATTAGATATCAGCAAAAAGAAATCACTGTCGGGACGCTCAGGCATTGAACAGGCTGGAGTCACCATCCCCGGCGCTGTTTCAGAAGCGTCTGGACCCAGCGCCGGTTTAGCGCTGCCAGCGGCGCTGCTGCGTGCAACGACTGCACTCGGTGTCAGCTCTCAGCTCACTCCCAACCTTGATTCCGATTGTACGACAAGCACCCGCGGGACCCCGCGCCCCCAAGCCCCTCGCCGGGGGCTCCCGCTGCTTGCAGGCCCCTGCCGCTCCGTGAGGGACGCGGCGGGCCCGGGCCGCGCTGCGGCGGCTCCGGGGGCGGAAGGGGCGGGCGCGGCTCGCCGGTGGTTGGCGGGGCCCGCGCCGCTTCCTGCGGCTGAGGACGCGCTCGGGCGGCGCTGCGGGAGCGCGGCTCGGCGGCGGCGGCGGCGGCTTGGAGCCCGCGCCCGGCGTCAGTGAGTGAGGGATGGAGGGAGGGAGGGAGGCGGCTCCGCGGGCCGGGGGGCGCGGGGTGGGCCGGGCAGCGCTGCCCGCGGCCTGGGCTCCGCGGCTGGGCTCGGCTGTGCTCGGCTCGGGGTGGCCCTCGGGCCGGGCCCGGCGGAGCGCAGCGGTGCCCGTCCCGCAGGAGCCGAGTTGTTGCGGGCTCCGGGGCCGCGCTTTGCCGGCAGAGCCGTCCCCCCAGCCTGTTGCTGGCCCGCGGACAGCGCGGTGTAAATGTCTTTATTTTGTGTATGCGTGCGTGTGTGTGTTTTCCCCTCCTCCCCGGTTTTTAACGTGGGTTTAAGGGGATGAAATGTGGTGCGGTCGGGGGGCTGAGAATAGCCCGGTCCACGTTGCCGTGCGTGTGCGGAGCGCTCCGAGGGGCTGCGGGCACACGGGACAGCCCCGGGTGCGGACAGCGATGCGCGGAGCCCCGAGCTCGCCTCCCAGTCGGTATGCGGTGCCCTAATTCCTAAAGAATTCCTAAAAAAAAAGACCTGATTCCTAAAGAAAGGAATTGCTTTTTTTTTTATTTGCGGGGAGCTGTGAACCTGAGTAATTTGCAAGTGTGGCAGACAGCAAGTCTGAGCTTATTTAGCCAGCTCTGCTTGTGTGTCTGGGATAATGCTCCTAGAGAGTGCTGCGTGTAAAATGAGGTTCTTCTTCACGTAGCCAAACAGAGCTGTAACAGTTCTGTAGTTTAATTTAAATTGTGCCAAAAATACTTTGCTTATTGTCGGATGCAAGGCTCCAATCGAATAGTTTCAGTCTCCCAAAAATGACCTTATTCTTCCAAAATTTAATTTTCTTCCCCTCTTTTGAATGCTACTTGAGTTTATTTTAAGGTTTAATTAATTCTCATTCTGTCATTGCTTTTCCCATAGTTCAATGGTTTCTCACTCCGCTTCTGGAGGGGTAGAAGCCTGTGACTATCAGTTTGGAAGCAGAACACCTTTCTGTTCTTTTAATGGATATTTTTTTTCCTCACAAAAAGTTAGGCTTATTGCTTTGAATAATAATTGAATTAAATGTATTCCTAAGTAAATAGCTACCGAAAATGCAATTGGGGCAAGCAATGCCCTTGTAAAAAGGGTTAATTTACATTAGAATTAGAAGTTAGTGGTTGAATATGAAAGGCCTGTGCAGTTTGCAACTGTTATTACTCTCAGAAAATGAATATTTGGAGTGGAAGTGTAGTGTGCATCAGGCAGCATCGTTCATCTTTGCAGATGTAGTAGCATTATTAGCATCCCTCTTACCTCTGGGGCACAGTTATCTTCAATTTCCAGACACAAGTTTTATCTTCTATCAAATTCTGGCTCTGCAGTGTAGCTGGTGAGCAGCGCTGTGCTGTTTATTAGGTGCCAGCCTGCCTTAAATCTCTGCTCAATGTGTGAGGGAGAGATACCTGCTGGCTCCGAGCAAGGAGGGAGAGTGAGCACCCTATTACTTCAGATTTTTTTCCCTTTGGTAGAATAGTTTTAGGGATTCAGGGAGGCAGGCTGTTTGCCGACTTTATAATGTGTGTGTTCTGTTTGGTGAGGAATCTTTGTGCAGCTGTGGTGAAAATATTTTTAATGTTTTAAATGTTTTCTTCTGATTTACTCCCTGCAGTCCAGGTGTTGTTTTTCTGGGCTGTGAATTTATAACTGGATAAGAGCTTAAAGGCACGGTAGTATGTGTTTGTGGGCAGCTCTGCTCTCTTAGAGGGAGACTGAAGAGGGGAAAGAAGGTTCTTTTGATTTATAAATCACCTCTTTTTTTCTCTTTTTTTTTTTTTCCCCTGTTGGATCAGGACTTGAAGTGTAGGGTGAAGGTTTCTCTTCACAGTGCATGGACGGAAAGCCAATGCGCAGGTAAGGCACAAAAACAATTGTTCTTCTCTTCCCCAAATAGGATAAATCATGTGAGTTGGTTTCGTACGTGCCTGGACTGTGAAATGTTGTGTGGTTTTGGTTTGTTTTTTTTTTTTTTAAGCCTGGCTATGGGGAATTGGGAAATAAATCATTCCTCTTTAGTCCTTTCTTGAATGTATTTAGTTTCCAGTATTTACAAGACCAAATGTCTTTCAGGAAGAGTATGGAAGACAAGTTACTGTAATTCTCCATCCCCTTTTTAATTTCCCCCATTTATTGTCATATTTAAAATTCAGTGTTTCATTACTTAAGTGTTCAAACTGTGGAAAATAAACTGCCTGGGAATAAATTTGAGCTTGATTTCCAAGGGGCATTTTTTTCCCCGCTTAATGAAAGGAATTTGGTGAGGTCTTGGGTAAAGAGGGAGATTTCCTTTTCTAATTATGGATGCCAGCTGCCTCAGCTCTAATGAGCTGGAGATGCAGCTGAAGTTTAATTCAGGGGAGTTCTTGCTGTGGTTGTGTCAAAAACATTCACTCTCATAGAGAAAAAGTTGTCACAGTAATTCAGCACAATGACAGGTTTGCAAACAGGATTCCCTGCTAGTTCTTGTTGATTTTCCTTGCTCGGTGGCAATCCCACAGCAAAATTTAACAACAGATACATTTCTTAACATGATACAGGCTGTGTGGAAGCAAAGTTGCCTGACGTTCTTCACCTCTAAAGGAACTGGAGAGAACTCTTGCAGCTTGCTTGGTCTGTTTGTGCTCTTTGGGATGTTGAAAGAAGGAAAACTTTATTGTGGGCAGATCTCGTATAAGAGAAGGCAAGGCTTTTAACCATAGATTAATATATAGAGCATTTTTAGACACAGAAACCATTATCCAGAGTTCTGTGTAAGAAGCAAGAGGTAAATAGTCACTTAAACTCTTGAAGAATGGCACAATGGTGTTTTAATTAAATGAATTTTAATAAATTTAATTTGCTGTTCAGCAGTGAGTAAACCTGGGACATGATAGGGGCATCGCTGAGCCTGGGTATTGTACTGCATTTTTGCTAAGATGAGGAATGTGGTTTGGTCAGTGAGGAGCTGTATGTGACTGTTAGAGTGAATTCCTTTTCCTCCAAGATGGGTTAAATAACAGATGAACTCTCTTTATTTTTGTAGCCTTCTTCTTTGGAGATTGTTTAAATCTTAACCAACATAAACCCACAGCTTTTTAGGTTTTGATGTTGTGCTCCATTTATCAAGATGTTTTTGTGGAATGACATAGAATTGGTGACTAGCTTGGCTTGTGTTCGTGTTTTCTCCCTACTTTTTGTGTTCCTGATGGGGAAATTCAGGTTCTAAACTTGTTTCTGTGCCTGCTGTTCTCTGCGTGTTGCACTGAGGCAGAGAATTCACATGCTGGACTTGCTATTGTGGAAGCTCTGTCTGCCACTCAGTTTTAGTTTTTGTGGTGGGCAGCAGCACAGAGCTGAAAAAGTGGAGGTTTTTTATTTTTGCTGCAGCCTGGCTTGACAGGCAAATCTCTGCTGTGAGCTGTGGACTCCAGTTCTTGAATACACTTGCCTGTTTTAAGGGCCTCAGTGTGGGTTGTTAAATTTCTGTTTGTTCTCCTCCTATTGCCTGTCTTAGCAGAAAATGATAAAAGGTTCCTGACTGGATTTTGAGCACAGACCTTCCTACAAACTCCAGCTAAGCAGATGGCAGAGCACTTTCTTTTATCCTTTCACTCAGGGCTCTGAAGCCAATTTAACACCCCCACCTGAGGGTTATGCTAGGTCCTGCACAAAGAGGGGAGTGGGGCTTGGCCAGTAGTGGGTTAATAAACACGGTGAGATGGTATCAAATGTGTACAGCATTCAGAGGGGAGGAGGAGCAGCTTGAACAGACAAGGAATTCCAGCTATTCCTGTCAAGATTATAGTAAGGAACACAAATTGTTGCTGCAAACAGGATTTACCCTGCATTAGGAATGAAGGGGTGGTTGGGCCAGGCTGTTCTTGCTCGCTCTCAGGAAGAAGCAAGAGAATGTGGCTTTGCTGAAGGGAAAAACAAGGCATCAGGGACCTCTCAGTGAAGGGCATGGTCCCACAGCACCCAGACAAGGAGGGCAGAGCAGATCTGGTGGCCAGGGCCAGCCAGGACTCCTCAGCAGGTAGGGATGAGGAGGGAAGCAGGGAAATCAGCTCAGAATGGGTGGGTACACAGTCAGATGCAGAAATATCTTTAAGTTAGCTCAGGCAGGAGGGCTTGAGCAGCTCTCAAACAAACTGAGGAAGCTCTCCCAGCTCTTTCTCACCCAGCTTTTTCCTGGCAGCCTTTTCCCAGCTTGCAGGAGTGCTGTGTCAGAACAGGCTTGAGCAGCCAGACCCGGCAGGAGAAAGGAGGCTTCACGTCCTGATTGTGCATTCAGGAGCTTATCCAGTTACCTGGACACAGTTGTTGCCCAAAACAAACTGCAAAAAGCTCAGGGAGGGTTTGGAAGACTCCAGTCATGACCTCCTCTTTCAGAGTATGGGCATCCTCAGTTTCACCCTGCTGGGATGTTTTCCTCAGTCGGGGTGAAACTGAGTTTTCTGGACTTGATCAGTAAAAAATCAAACCAAGCAGTGTAAATAGGGGAAAATGCACCAGATCCTTGCTGTTTTTCTTTTGTGTAGCGTAAAATAGTATTTCAGCCAGTTTTATCTGCTTGTTTGCATATCTTTGTTGAGAAAGCTTACTGAAACCTTGCTAGCTAGGCAAGAAAACGAATTGATGGTATTTTTCCTGATAATTAGACTTTTAGCTAACTTAATTCCTAGAGTACTGATGCCACAATAAAGCACTTCTGTTTACTTGGTTGGCATGTTGTGGTGGTGACTTCTGTCACCAAAAGCTGGGCCAAATCATTGGCCCTTGTTCTTGCAGCTCTGTAATGAGCATAGGAAATACTTCTTAATTTGAAATCAAGGCAATCACTGCCCGTTTGGTTCGTTATTTTTATTTGCTACTGAAATCCACTCTGGCAGTGTACGAATTTTTTGGATTTCAGTTGATGTTTTTAGCATGAGACACATGTTTCATAAGCCTTAGGTCAGCCTGTTGTTTTCTGCTGAGCTGTGTTAAAGCCTGTTTGTAATCTTGTGCTAAAACACACCTTGTCTTAAAAAATGCAGATTTGAAAGTTAAGATGCCCTTATGACAGCATGGGAGAGGATTTTTCCTAGGTGTGTGTTATTAGGTATTTTTTTAACTTTGGGAGGAGCTGCTGTAAGGATGGCTGTCTCATTGATGCCGCTGTTAATGAATGAAGTTTTAGGCACTGGCATAGTGGAATAAAATGGAGGCAAAGCAGCCTGTTTATTTAGCTGACTTAGTGTTGCAGACTGCCTGTGTTTCCATTTGTACTTCTCAGCAGTGTGCTACAAAAACTGATCCTTTGTCAGCCCTTTCTTAATCCCATTGTATTTGCTGATTTCCCCAGCCCTGCATTTTGATGGAAGCTAATGCCAGAATATCTGCATAGCTGGGTGTGAATGTTTTATCCAGGCACACACGCGTTTCCTCTGGATCCTCAGCCCTCCTTAATCACCCTGGCTATTTAGGAGCAGCTCTGACTTCTATGTGGGGGGAGGCAGCTCCCCTGCCATGTGAGAATCAAGTGCTGCCTTCTGTCTTTCACACCTCTAAGCTACTGACTCATCATTTCATTCTCTGTGCATATTTATGCATAATGCACACATAATGCAGTGGAATTATGATCCTCGTGGAGACACAAGCCAGCAGACGTGTCCTTTAAATTCACACTTCTGTGCCTGTGTGTAGCAGCAACCCACCGTGCTTCACATCAAGCATCTGGAAATTCTTGAGCCAATTGATCACTGGCTTCTGCACCACCCGGAGATAAGTTATGGATGAATCAGGAGAGCTCGTTTGGTTGTTACTCTTTTTTCCATCCGCTCAGTCTTTAATCATTAACCAGCACTTTCTCCCCAGGAGTACGGAGGCTGGCTACAATGCAGGCTCTCAGATAAATGCTGGTGGGAGCAATGCAGGAATGACTTCAGTTCTTGCTAACCAGCTGCCTTTTCAGTGGGTTAAATATGTGTTCAGCAGGGCCTTGTTTGGGCAGAAAAATCCTGTTCTGTGCTGGCTAGGGAGGACAAGGGCTACTGCCTAAATCTGGCCAAGTAATCCCAGGGCACAGGGTGGTACATCCCATTGCCCTGCCTTGGCAAGGAGTCATAGGCTGTGGGATTGGCAGGAATATTGTCTGTTTCTTCTGGCAGCATGGCCTTAATCTAATCTGTGCTTAGAACCCATGCCACTCTGAGATCTGCTTTAGGTCTGGGAAATCCTTTGAGGAAAACCTACAGGTGTGACAGAGGGATGGTGTGCTTTCCAAAAGGATGCCCTGTCCTGGGTGTGCACCATCTCTTCTGAGCTGCACTTACATGAAATGGATTTTTGTTTGAAGAATGCTTCTTTGTGCTTTGACTGACAGCCTGGTCAAGACAAACAAGTGTAGTAGCATGTGTCTTAAAAGAGCTCTTATTGTGTTCTTTTTGTCCTTCCAAGGGTTGGTTTGACATAATTCAGAACACTTAATACACAATAAAATCGACTTAGCTTGCTTAGCAGGAGCCAAACTCTGCAGGGGAATGTTTGTCACCACCTTTCCCCATCTTTTGGTAGAGGGATTAAATTACTTCTGGCCTTGGCTGCTAAGGACTATGAAAATAAGCCAGTTAGGTAAATTAATCTTCAGCCGAGGTTTCTTGGGGTTTTTGTAGGGGTGCCATTAATTGTGGTTTGTGTGTATTGCTGCAAGGGGAGTTTAATTTATGCATTGTTTGTGAGAGCTTTGGGAATGATTGTCAAATCCCCCAAAGGTGAGTTTGGGTTGTGAGGGACAGGAGTGGGTGGAGGACAGTGAGAGGCAGTGTAACAGCAGAAGGATTTCTCAGAGGTGTCAGGAAAGCAGAACGGTGATGGATGTAAAAAAGATGGAGCAGGGATAAAAACCCAAGGCGTTTAAGGTGCAGAGGCTGAGCAAGCAGCAAAACCCAGAGGGGAGCCCCAGCTGGATCTGTGGAACTAAGATAGGAGGAAGAGGTAATGGTCTAAAACATCTGAATATGATGATCAAGGAGAGGGTGTGGAGGGAATGGGAAAACAGGCTAAGATGCAAGTGAATAATTTGAACTGCTGCAAAGAGACTGGCTTCCCAGTGCTTAGGAAGTGCATTTGACATAATAATGAGGGGAAAGGATGTGAGGTTGTTTTTTTTTTTTTTTCTTTCCTTCAAGTCTGCTGCAAATTACATTGAGCCGTGGCAAAGCCAAGCTTGATTTCTTTTTAACTCTTAATAGGAGCAGTGAGGTAGTGACAGCTCACAAATGCCAGTACACCAGGGAAAAGCTGGTGGTGGCCAGCATGTTTTGGGTCTTTCACTACATATCCAATGGCTAAAACCCATCAATATTCTGATATTTTGCTCCATTTTCTTTAATTGCTCTGATGGTTTTTCTTTGATGTGGGAAGAGGCAGCAGTTTCCTGGTTTTTCTTCAATTGCACGTGGAACTGGGAAGATACTATGCTTCCTCTCTGTGCCAGTAACTTAGTTGATGTATTCTTAAGTGATTCTTCTCTAAAGTTGCCATGTTGACTTTCTGTTCTGTAGGTTGACGGTGGTGGGTACTTGTTTTATCTTTTTCTTATTTCGTTTCATTTGGTTCCCCTGCCTTCTGCCGTTCTTGGGGAAGATTAGCCTTTTTTTGACACATGTCAGGGAGGGTAGATTGGAGTCAGGAGCCCCCATAACTCAAAAACAATTGAAGAGGTGATGATTAAAATGGGTGTTCTGTGAACCTGAAAGATGCTCGTGGTAGTCTGCAGGCCATCCTGAGCTCCTGAAGTCTGTATGACACTTTAGTGTGTTCAGACATCACAGTGATGAGTGACCCCCATTAAAAAGGTAGGTAGAAGAACAGGGAAGTTTGGTTAAAACTCTTTGCAGTGGAAATCCATCTCCAGCTCTGTCAAAGAAAACTCCAGCCCTTGACAGCGGGCAAGTCAGCTAATCTGTGCTTTGAGTCGCTCTGTGAAATGGGGATAATGTGCCTTTACCACACAAGGCTACGGTGAGGTTCAGCTCATAAATATGTATGTGTAGCTGGATATTACAGCCGTGTGTCATAGAAAGCGTATAAAAATAGCAATAAATAGAAGCCTGCTGCAAGCTGGCATTTGTTTACTTCGAAGCAAGCTTAGGTTGGGGATGTATTCCTCTTTCATGTGGTCACGTGCTTGTTTTCACGTCCCGGCGTGGACTCGCGGGCACCGCTGGTGCTCTCTGCAGAGCTTTGGAGCGCGGCCGCCTTCTGGCTCCCCTGACCATGGTGCTGTATTTCTATCTGCTGCGCTGCAGGTGTGCCAGCACTCGCCCAGGAGAGACCGGAATGGACGTGACCAGCCGCTGCACCCTCGGAGACCCCAACAAGCTGCCCGAGGGCGTGCCGCAGCCCGCGCGCATGCCCTACATCTCCGACAAGCACCCCCGGCAGACCCTGGAGGTCATCAACCTGCTCAGGAAGCACCGGGAGCTCTGCGATGTGGTGCTGGTAGTGGGGGCCAAGAAGATCTACGCCCACAGGGTGATCCTGTCGGCCTGCAGCCCCTACTTCCGAGCCATGTTCACCGGGGAGCTGGCGGAGTCGCGGCAGACCGAGGTGGTGATCAGGGACATCGACGAGCGGGCCATGGAGCTGCTCATCGACTTCGCCTACACCTCGCAGATCACCGTGGAAGAGGGGAATGTCCAGACCTTGTTGCCAGCTGCTTGCCTTCTCCAGCTGGCTGAGATCCAGGAGGCCTGCTGCGAGTTCCTCAAGAGACAGTTGGACCCTTCCAATTGCCTGGGCATCCGGGCTTTTGCTGACACTCACTCGTGCCGTGAACTGCTGAGGATCGCCGACAAATTCACACAGCACAACTTCCAGGAGGTAAGGACATGCAATTGTGGTGTGAAATACGTCAGTGTGGCCTGTGAGAGCTTTCAGCAACTCCCATTTGGTCCTTTTTTCCAAATCCTGCCTCTACAGCTGCTCTGTGCCCTGATGGTGATGGGTGCCAGATGTTCAGTGGGAAAGAAAGTGGAAAGAGGTGCTGGCAGGCCTGTGTTTTACCAGTGGTTTGTGTATGATGCACAGCATTTCTTCCCTGAAAGATGTGTGGTCAGTGCTATGTGGGAGGCAAGGTCATGGCTGCAGTTGGATTTGGCGTTGAATCTGTCGTGCCTGCACAATGGTTTGACATTCCACTCCTCTTTTAGAAATATTCTGGATGCTGCATGGTTGGAGGGGAGGCAGATGTTAAAAGTGAGGACAACATATCAATATAACACAAAAAATTTGATGCTGAGCTCCGGGATTGGAAAAGTGGGTGTTGGGGGAAGCATGAAGCTGCCTCAGGGGAATGTTCAAATCCCTTGTTGTAGCAGAACTAGAGCTTTGCATCTGTTATTCAGCAGAAGCTGTCTGAAAGTAATTCAGATGTGTAATATTGTAGCTGACCTTTATAAACTCAAGTTTCTCATCCTTTGTTAATTCTGCCTAGATTATTTTTTTGGGGGATGAAAAATGCCACCAGCTGGTTCAGAGAAGGATCAACATAATAATTAAGGATTGTGTGAGCTATAGTCAGAGAAGAGTGGGTCTTTACTGAACGGCTGCAGAAAAATCTCCTCTTGCCACCAGCTTCAAAGGGAGGAACTCCGGGAACTCCTGGTGCTAATTTAGTTTCCCCAGAGAAGCAGCAGTATGGAGGTGCTGTAAATGATGGCAACTTGTCTTATTTGTTTTTTCTTCTAACATGCAAGAAGCAAATTGGAATTGTATTAATTTTAGTTAGGTAGTACTTAAGAAAAATCTGAGCAGAAGAAACACAATAGAACATGACTGTTGGACACAGTGAAGCAGTTCTTGGTATCTAACTGTGGACACAACATCAATTTCCTCCAAAAGCTGCAATTAAATACATCTTTTCTAACCAAATGGAATTTGCATCCAAATAGGATGAGTTTGTTTTGAGTAGAACTTGGTAGTTTACCAAACCCTTACATTTTAGCTGGCCACTTCATGTGCTCTATGCTTGCTCTGCACTTCTTTTCTTCTGTTTCTTTTTTTTTGGGGGGGTGGGGTTGAGCAAGATGCTGTCCAGATGGTTGTTTATTTTCAGTGCTTAGTTGTTTTACTGGTTATTAGATCTTGTTATTACATGAGTAGGACAGGCTTACAAGCCTCTAAATAACATTTTAACAGCTTGACAGTTTTGTTTTAAAATGTTTTAGCACTAATACATGCAGCTGGCTGTTGAGAGCTGCTTGCTATGGGCTTCTTTTCTTTTGCAGTCCCTTGAAGACAACTTTGTCTTCCTTATCCCTGTTAAAGTACATGAAGGCAAAAGAGAAGAGAGCACTCTTCTTCAAAGATGATACAAATTGTAATTGACTTAACTTAAACACAGCCTCTGGAAAACAGAGGCTTGGATTAGAACACTATTTCTTTAGCCTGGGCAGGTTTTGGTGTCTATTTCAGTGCCCCAGGAGTTCTGCAGCTCTTCATCCTTAATAATCACTTCTTTTTCTTCCACTGTCTCTCTGCAGACAATGTCAGTGGTGCTGCTCGTTGGGACTGTATTCCATTCTGGCTGTGTTTTCCATCTGGAGGGTGGATTGGTGATCCGTGGGGGAAGCCAGGCACTTGTCTATTTAACCATCCTCCAGTGTGGAGGTTGAAAACTGATAAAAAAATTGCCTTCCTGTGCGGAGGCTGCGTGGTTGTGGTTCCTCCAAGCTGGCAGAAAGGAACGAGAGCTGGGAATTTCCTGGGTGGCAACGTGAAATATTAAGCAGCAGGCATCAGGCCAACCCATGCAGTTACTTTGAATGCAGTCTGAATTGCTTCGTGTCCTCTGCTGTGCTAACCTCTGCTTCTATTATTTTTCATGTGTATTGCTGCATTACATCATTAACTTCTTGGTAAAATGTTTTTTCAATTTTTTCCATTCCTCTCGATTTAATTTTTTGCCTATAACCTCTAGTGGATTTTGTGCATGTAATGTGAAATAGTTCTATTAACAACTCCACTGTAAAAGAGCAGCTTTTGTATTTTTCTTTTGTCTCTTGACGTTTGTGTGAAGGGCTAAATTATATTTCTTGGTGGACAACTTGTGCTTTTATTAACAGACAAAAATTACACTCCATATTGTATAGTCTGACATGAATTCTCTCTGTAAAAGCACTGATGTATAGGAATGCTGCAGAGGAAGTGAAATCCAGCCAATTCTTGTCTACTAAGCTAGTCAGTCGAGTAGATCATTAATATTAGTCAGGTAATTATGAGTGTCTTGATAATTAAGCCAAAATAAGCCAAAGCATTTAAAATAATGATTTGTTTTACTATGTAAACTAACAAGTTGCACAGTGGTAATAATTTGGTTTAAAGAAGTGCTTTGAGTGCTTTGAATTTTGAGGCCATCAGTTCAACTGGGTGTCCTGTGGGTCAAAGGAAGAGAATGGATGGGCAACTTTAACTCAGGAATTTCCACAGCTGCTGTTTTCAGACTCTGAAGCTGCATTTAAAAACCATCAGACTAAAGTTTACACATAAGCTTTGTTAGGAGGAAGGGAGACGATGGAAAAAAGCTGATAAAGATCTTTAGTGACCAACCCAGTTCCTGCCTAAAGGCTGAAGGAGTGTGTGGGCCAGCTTTGTAGTGGCCTTTACTGTCCCCAAAAGCTCACGGTACCCAAGAACCAAGTCTGGTAACTGCTCTCAGTGTCCAGTCGGTTCTTATTTAAAATATTTTCTGTTGTCAGTAACTTGGCTATCCCTGCACATTTCTTCAGTGCCCTTAAATAGCTTAGGTGATTAAAAGGACTGCACAGCTGACTGCTGTTGAGATGATCGTGTCAAAGAGTGTTTTTCTTAATTTATGCAGCAAATCGTGAAATAAGTCACGGAATTCTAATGTGGTTGCGGATGATAAGGGCAAGCCAGCATTCAGTTATTTTCTGTCCCTGAACCTTTTGGAAATTGCAGGCTACAGAACTGAGAGTCCTTTCAGGGAAGGTGAGCTGGCAGTTATCAGTCAGGCCATTTCAGCAGTTCTGAATTTGATTTTTGCACCTTTCCCATCTAATCTTCATGTGTCTGTGCAGGAGCTGTGGTGGTGTGTGAGCTCCCAGGGCAGTCTGACTGACTCATGCTGTGTGAGCAGTCCTCCAGCAGCAACCAAGGCCTCCTGAGAAACTTGGTTGCTATCTTGGATGCTGAAGGAATTAATGTGTTTGTCAGTGGCTTGACTTTCACAAGAGATCAGTCCTTAGGGGCTCTGGAGGCTCTGATTCCCTCTTCAGTGCATCTCGACTACTGCATACTCCATGTGTATATTTAGAGCAAATGAAAGAGGCAGGATCAGATGAGTCTCCTGAAATATTTTCTGTTCTGCCACAAATCAGGCTTTCTGTGTTCTCTGCAATGCCTCTGGTAACTTGTTTGAGACTCTTATTTTTGTGCTCTGTTTTGCTCTCCTTGTGAATCTCTGCACTCCAGTGCTGCTTTTTAGTCACGTATTTATTGCGGCTTTATTTCTGCTTTATGTGTTAGACACAGCAAACGAGGATACTGATTTTAAAGGAAAGCTTTTTTTTTTTCCCCTGAATTTTGAAACCTGATCAGTGCCTTCTGTGGTTTAACCCTTTAAAAGTGTTCAAGGGTTTAAAAGGCATGTCCATCTAGAAGGGTCTTGTTGTGTTGCTGGGGGCTGCCTTCTGCCCTGTGCAGAAAACCCTTCACGTGTGTTGGTACTGATGGGGATTTGGCTTTTTCTGGGTCAGTCCATGAAGTGCTGGAGTGATGAATGGCTCTGATGCTTTGTCCTTACTCCCTTCCTTTTTCCTCTGCCTTTCCCAGGTGATGGAGAGTGAGGAGTTCATGCTGCTTCCTGCCAACCAGCTCATAGACATCATATCCAGTGACGAGTTAAACGTGCGCAGCGAAGAGCAGGTGTTCAACGCTGTGATGGCCTGGGTGAAGTACAGCATCCAGGAGAGAAGACCCCAACTGCCACAGGTAATCTTGGGCACAGCGACATGCCAGGCTGCTTTTTCCAGGGGGAGAGGAATGAGGGATGGCAGGGTGGTGCCAGAATGCTTCTGAATGATATAAAGCCATGAAATTCTCTCTGACTCCCATCTGTGTTAGGTGACTTGCACTGTCCCTTCATCTAGGCTGGCCAGAGCCTTCATTAGGGGATTTGTTGGATTGTTCCTAGGTAGGACTTGCCAAATGAGCTCACTCCAGCAGTCTGCCCAGACAAACCTGCCCGCACTGCTTGGAGAGTCGTATCAAAACCACAGTGGATGAGAAAAGGCTGGTCGTGCTTTGCAGTGCTTCTTTAAGCTCTGCTGCTTGATTTGTGTCTCAGCCCTCACAATGTTACAGTGGAGCTTGTCAGAATAGTTTTGTTGGAATGTGATGCTTCATCTAAGCCAAGGCATTTCACGGAGCAGAACCCATTCTGACAAAGCTGTCAGCCCAAAGCCTCTGAAGTCTCGGGCTGGCTGATCAAAAGAGGTGAGCATCTGCCTGCCTCGCTGCTTCTGCTTTGGAAAGAGACATTAAATGCAACTTTATTTATTGGAAAGCTTTTGAAAATGGTTTTAAGTAAACAAACCAAACTGGAAAAAGCTGCTCTTCTCAAGGCAGCTTCTAATGCCTTTGTAACTGTTTGTCTCTGTCTATACATGCTTGGGCCTTCAAATTCTAAACCCTTGTGAAAGATGTGTTGTTTCTCACTGTTCATTTACTCTGCAATACCACTCAGGTTTAAGAGAGCTAAATGGTTGATGAAACCACTAACTTAATTAGTGTTCAGGCAGATGTCTTTTCATCTGCAATTTTCTAAAGGTTTTCAGCTGTTAATGGATCCCGTGGATTGTCCCTTTCCAAAGACTGATTTTCTTCTGGGTGTCTAAACTGGGATATTGAAAAGGCAAATGTGCTGTGAGACAAGCTGCATTTATCTACAATTCTGTTGTTTTGCATTTGGCTTCTTGCATCTGTCTGGGTGTCTGTGGTTTCACCAGAGGTGTTCTGGTTTGTGTTTTAGGTCCTGCAGCATGTCCGCCTGCCCCTGCTGAGTCCCAAGTTTCTTGTGGGTACAGTGGGTTCTGATCCACTCATTAAGAGCGATGAGGAATGCAGGTAAATCTCCTCAGCCATTTACAGAATTGGATTATGTGTTCCTCTGAAACTGTGCTCATTTGTCACTGGTAAATGACTGATGCCTTACAATTTTATCTTTGGCAACTGGGAGGATAGGAAAAGCAAGAAAAACTGTTTTCTGTTTGCATAATAGTCACTGGTGCACCCTGGATGTGGTTTTGCTCTTTCAAGTTTTCAGCAAAATAGCAAACTTTGAGTGTGCAGTTTGACTGCTGGTGAAAGACCTTTCAGTGTATTGATTTTCATTTTGCCTTTTTGGTTTTTCCCCCTCTAGTCATGGCCTTTTATTGCAGATTAGCTCTTGCATGGCTTTCATGATGATCTCAGTGGAATCTAAAGTAGTTTTTCTATGTAGAATGTCTGCACTTTGATAACTGAATTGATCTCTGGGATTAGAGTCTGCTCTTTCCCACAAGAATAATTCAGGGAAGTTGTAATTTCCTCCTCTTACGGTATGAACCTCGCTTTTCTGGTTCTACAGAGCTCTGTATCATCCACAAAGCACATGGTTTATCTTGTGCATATTTTCAAGAAGTTCAGGGCATAGGCTAAATTGTTCTCTTGCTGAATAAGCATTCATACTGGGGGAATTCTGCATTTGTAGAGGGGAGGAGGACCTTTCTGTTCTTTTTTGTTTTATTCAAGGGTTTGGAATATTAGGATTAGTCCAAGTGGCAAGTCATGAATGGATGGACAGTGTGAGCTGGCCAGAGCTGATGGAGAAAATCTTCATCAGAAGGGTACTATCTCCATCTATTGGTCATGTGTGTGTTATGTATTTGTGTGCTTTCCAACTCCTGTTCTCTTCCAAGACAAGAGAGCCACTGACTTTTTAAGTTTTAGCTTGAGGCAGGCTGGGTTTTTCTTTTCTGCACAGTAAGCCTGATAAATCTCTTGTCCTTTTTTTTTTTTTTTTTTTTTTTAATCTTTTTATGGCAAGCTATATGTGTTATGAACTCTGGCCAAGCACTGATGCAGGTTTGTTGCTGTCACTGTGTCAGTGGCTTGTAAACAACCGAGGAGTATTTAGGTGACAGCGCGTTTGACCGGAGCCATTCATGCTCTTCTCATGTGACCTGAGCTGCATGACTGGTGCTGACTGCTCTTCCCATCAGAGTCTCTCCTGAGACTGAGCTCTGGGGGTTAACATTTTCCTGTCTTGCACAGGGATCTGGTGGATGAAGCCAAAAACTACCTGCTGCTGCCCCAAGAGCGGCCGCTGATGCAGGGACCGCGAACGAGGCCACGCAAACCCATCCGCTGTGGAGAGGTGCTCTTTGCAGGTGTGTGTGTGTGTGCTGTCAGCAGGAGATGCTCGAGGGTCTAGAGGGGCTCTGTGAGGAGGGCTGAGGTCACTTGGTCTGTTCTGCCTGAAGAAGAGGCTGAGAGGAGAGCTCACCATGGTTTGCAGCTCGCTGGTGAATGGAAGAGGAGGAGCAGGCAGTGATCTCCACTCTCTGGTGACCAGCAATAGAACTGCAGGAATGGCCTGGAGTTGCGTCAGGGGAGGCTCAAGTTGGGTTTTAGATAGTTCTTCACCCACAGTAGAGTCTGGCACTGGAACTGACTCTCCAAGGCAGAGGTCACGGCACCAAGCCTGGCAGAGCTCAAGAAGTGTTTGGACAAAACTCCCAGGCACATGGGGGCATTCTTGGGGCTATCCTGTGCAGGGCTAGGAGTTGGACTTTGACCCTTCCAACTCAGAATATTCTGATTCTGTGTGTTTTTCAGACTGTCTTAGGCCAGGAGGCCCCAGGCAGGATTTTCTGGTGGTGGTGTTTCTGATGTGACCTGTGCATTAATATTTGAAAGTTTGAGTTAACTTATGCTTTCTTACATGGTGCTGTGAATGCCACAGCATTTCCAAACTTCAGTCCACGCTCTTGAAAAATCTCATTTTATTTTGTAATTACAAACCTCTGGAGGAGTGACTTAGAGATGAGTCTGAGGGGGTGATTTGTGCCAGGAGCACAGGCAGTTTGGGAGTGTTTTTGTGACCCTGTTTTTGGTGTTTGGCCGCAGTGGGGGGCTGGTGCAGCGGGGATGCGATTTCCAGCGTGGAGCGCTACGACCCCCAGACCAACGAGTGGAGGATGGTGGCTTCCATGAGCAAGAGGCGCTGTGGTGTTGGGGTCAGCGTCCTGGATGACCTCCTCTATGCTGTGGGAGGCCATGATGGCTCCTCTTATCTTAACAGTGTGGAAAGGTAGGTCTCCATAAGGCCCCTGTGCAGAATTTCAGCTCTGAATGTTTAAACCTGGGTGCAGCCTCTTAGGAATGTGTTCATTTTGCCATTTCCTCCTGCCTTGGACACCCCTGATGCAAAACACTTTGTGTCTCGTTATCCCCAGCTTAATTGGACAAGGAGATGGGTCTGGATGTATTGTTGGAAGGAGTGGTAATCCTGGTTAACCTTCCTTCCAATTGCAGATTTGTTTTTAGCATTTTTGAGGAAGGTGAGGGAAAGAGAGATGCTGAGGGAAAGATCCTAGAATTTTATTGTGGAGCGGTAACTTGAGAATTAAGGAACCTTGGCACACAGACAGAAGAAGGAAAATAGGTCAGTTTTAGGCCTGTGAAAGATTAAAGTCTAACAAGTTTTACCAAGCTTCCTGTTTGTGGGATCTGCATAGGGCAATTCCCATGCCTGAAATCCACGTGACTCAAGCTCTCCTACCACTCTAAATCTTGGCCCTGTAACAAACCCAATGAGCAGTACAAATACCTCCTCCCACCTCCGGCCTCCTCTTCTTCCCACCTATCTCCTTGAGTGCTCCTGGCCTCCCAAATCACAACCCTAGCATTGTATCTCCCGTATCCTTCACTTCCTTGCTATGCACTGTGTTTCTTTGTCTCTGGATTCCCACGTCCATCTTGCTCCTCCATATTTTGTCTGGAAGTCCCAGTGCTGGCTGAGTTTCTGTGTGAGCAGCAGGGAACAGAGCAGAGTTAACTGTGGCTGCTGCTCTTTGCTGCAAGCTACCACATGCCAGCCAGTCTCTCTCAGGAACCTGAACCTTTGATCTTCAGCTTGATTCATCCCAACCTGCAGTTTGAACATCCCTGGATGCATTGTATCACTTCAGGCCTTTTATCCAGCTTACAAAGAGCTGTGTTGCAGTTGAACTCAGGATAGGCAAGTTTCACCACCATAGTAGAGCTCTCAAGCATGGGAGAGTCTGAAGCAGACCCAGGCAGGTAACTTGTGCTGTTTGGTGTGGGTTTTTTTTCCAGGTATGATCCAAAGACCAATCAGTGGAGCAGTGATGTGGCTCCCACCAGCACCTGCAGGACCAGCGTTGGAGTAGCAGTTCTTGGAGGTTACCTCTATGCTGTAGGTGGCCAGGATGGTGTCTCCTGTCTCAACATTGTGGAGAGGTACTTTTAAATTGCAAAAAACAAAAAAAGCGGGCCGCAGCAAGAAAGAGGGTCTCTTAGAGGGTGTAGCTGATACAGACAAGCTGGAGAGGAGATAGGAACCGTACAAATCCTCCAGGGATTTTTGTTTGAGGAGAATAAAGTCAATCTTCCTGCCCCTTTGTGAAGATGTCAGCATTCACTCAGCTCTGGTGTTTGTTCTTTTGCCAGGTATGATCCCAAAGAAAACAAATGGACTCGAGTAGCTTCCATGAGCACCAGGCGCCTGGGAGTGGCAGTGGCTGTGCTGGGAGGCTTCCTCTATGCTGTGGGAGGCTCTGATGGAACATCCCCTCTCAATACTGGTATGCCTTTTGCTATCCCTTAATCCCAGCCAGTGTTTGTCCTGCTTCTGGGAGCCCGTCATGTCCCCAGATGGCTGTTGAATATCTTAGTAATCAGTTTGTGGAGCTCTTTTTCTTCTTTAAATATTATTTTGCCATACAAATAACTCACTCTCCAGACTTGTGAGCCCCTATTACCTTTTTGTGTGTCATATTTTTACTTTCCCAGTGCTTCATGTATCAGTGTGTCCCAAATACAAGGGTTTGATCGTTTGCATAGCAGTTGCAAGCACTTTCTTTTTAAAATTCCTGCAGCAGCCATTTTTGCTGTAGGAAGGAAGGTGCTGCAGGTCAGTTTGTAGCACTGAGTGAAGATCTGACTGTGATTGGTGCTGGAGACAGGAGAGAGACTAGCAAGAGTTCTTTGGAAGAAAGGAGAGAAGAAACAGGTTCATGGCATTTTGGTGGGTGGAAATTGGGTCCAAAAGTGCTCTACCTGCCCACCCTGCTGACCAAAAACCTTCCCTTCCTGTGCAGTGGAACGCTACAACCCCCAGGAGAACCGTTGGCACACGATAGCCCCCATGGGCACGAGGAGGAAGCACCTGGGCTGTGCTGTGTACCAGGACATGATCTATGCCGTGGGAGGCAGGGATGACACCACAGAGCTCAGCAGTGCTGAGAGGTACAACCCACGCACCAACCAGTGGTCTCCCGTGGTGGCCATGACCTCCCGGCGGAGCGGGGTGAGTCTCGTGCTTCAGTTGGAGCTTTCATAGTTTCCAGATTCTGTACTGCCTTGGTGTGCCACTCTGAACTTCATCTGAAGAGTTAGCAAGTTCTCTTCACAGCTTGGTTAGACAAAACAATTCTTTTCCAGCCTGACAATCAAGGACACTGCTGCAGTTTCAGGCACAAAAAGTGTAAACAACAGGGAATTGAGGAGAGCAATTTTTGAAACCCTGGAAACTGAGAACTTTAGATTTTCTGTGCTAACAGGCAATAACCCCCAGGAAAATACTGCTTTTGACCTTGGAGAAGGCTTCCAAAATTGAGTGATAGAACTGGGATCACTGGTGTTTAATTGGAATAGAAGTGTGTAATACCATGTTGTGGAAGATTTGGAATTTAAGGTTTTAGAATATGGCAAGAGAGAGGTTTTGGAGAGGAGGTTTCTTTCTTTTTCACCTTCTTCATGAGTCTAGGTGGGATCTTGTTTACTTGGGTTGAAAAATCTGCATTGCGGGTCATGAGTGATTGGTTACTGGGTTAAAAGTAAAAACAATTACAGTGCTAATTCTTATTTGGATAGCTTGGCCCTTAAAAGGCCTTGCAGAGATAGAGATACACGGCCATTTCTAGCTTGTTACCTAGAAGTGCTGTAGAAATCATTGTAATATAGATAAGAATTAATAAACAAGCAGTCAGGGAGGATGAGACTTCATAACCTGGAGCTGGAATTGGCCAATTAACCCCAATATGGAAGTGGACCAAAACTGATAAAAGTGTGAAAACTCATGACTCTGAGTCCATCTTGAGTAGAGCTATGGCTGGGCTCCTGCACCGCCCAAAGTGAATCCTTTGAAGGGCTTTGAATAAATCCCTACTTCAACATTGCCTAGCCTCTGTTCCAGATAGCTTCCCCAGACATCAAGTGGAACTTGGTGGGCTCGTCCATGCCACACATCACCATGTGGGGACAGCAGAGTGTCAGTCTGCTTGTGGGGAGGGCACAGGGCAGGGTGGCATTGTCGCTCTTGTGGGCAGAGCGCACAGTGAAGTGTTAGTCTTCTCATGAGGCTCTTCTGCATCTTCACCTCTTTACTCTGAGGGGAAAAGGTTGCCAAAAGCTCTCTAGCAAGACTAGAGGGTGAAGAGATGCCAAGTCACGCCACAGGCAGCTGTTTAGGATGGGGAAATGAGTCATTTGGGAGCGTTCTGAAATATTTTTGGGCCCTGATATGTGGTCAACTAAGCTTGAAGTAGAGGAGCTTTTAGTTGACGTAGATGTATACTTGGTATGAGATACCATTAAAGAGCACTATCAAATTAGTACCTGGGTCTCTCTGGATGAATTAGGACGTGAAAACACCCGCTTGCTCGGAGGAAAAAGCTGGGAAACTGGGTTAGCATGTGTTTGGATACATATTCCCACAGATTCTCCTTGCCTTGAGGCGTGTGTGGGAACAGAGTTTTTGGGCTTTCACTTAGGGCTGTTGCTTCTCACTGAATCCTGTGAGTAACAGCAAGTTCCCAGCAGCTGCTGATCGTGGTGCTCTTTTGTGAGCAACAGCTTACTGCAGTGTTTTCAGCAGTCATCATGGCTGGGGAGATACCAATGATATGGTTGTTTATCAGTAGATATTGGATTATGTGGTAGAGGATGAGTTCTGTGTGTGTTGGTGTTCCAGTGAGGCAGGTATGAATAACACTTTGAGCAACCACTGGTTTCGGAGGCAGAGAGCACATATTTATTTCTGTTCTCCAAGCACAGAGTGAGCTGTCCACTTTTCCAACACTGTCCATTTTAGTTTCTAGTTAGACATTGACTTTTTATAAGCTGCTTCTGTATTTGCTTTCTACAGAGGCTGCTAAACACATGCAGCTATATCTGCAGCTCTTCTGACTTCCTCAAAGTCAAAACATTGTGTACCTTCCCTTTTCTCTGTTATACTCCTTGTTTTCTCCTGGAAGTGATCATGTGTTTGATATTTTGGTGTTTTTGTGCTTCTGCAGAAAGGCTAAATAGAAAGTCTTGAGGCCAGGGTGCTTACAGATGGTCCAAGCCCCAGCCCTAGAGGTTTGGAACCAAGGGTTTACCTGTGGTTCTGCTACTTTAACCAAGTGTTGTGGGCTGGTAGATAATCTTCTTGGGGAAAAATTTCAATCAAGAACATAAGTCTTGTGTGAAAAAAAGTTTAGATTCTTATGTATTTATCGTAATTCAGATGGTTCTACTTCTTGTAGCTGGCGATAAGGGGAACCTTCTGCTTTTTCTTTGAGAGATTCTCTATTCTGAGATACATGTTTAACTTTCCTCATCTCCTTTTTTAGGGTATTTTGTTTGTGTCATGCCCTAAAGAAAAAAAATAACTCAACCCTCTCCTGCAGACTGCCTTTCACCAAACATGGTTATTAAATAGTTTTATTAATATTTAGCCCTTTTCAGGACATCCCAGCTCAATAGCTGCTGTCTGGTGGCTGTTTTGCAGGTTGGCCTGGCCGTGGTGAATGGACAGCTGATGGCAGTGGGGGGCTTTGATGGCACAACGTACCTGAAGACCATTGAGGTGTTTGATCCAGATGCTAACACATGGAGGTAACTTGAATTTGTGTGACAATCAAGCAATGAAATCCTGCTGGAGCTGTCCCAGGGCACCACAACAGAGAAGTTGTGTGGGGTAGAACCATCACAACACTCCCATAAAGGCTTCTTGCCTTGCAAGAAAGAATCAACATTTTGAAAAATATCCCAGTATGCCCCTTCTGTTCAGTCTCTTCTGCTTCCCAGTAAAACTGAGCTGGTCCTTAGCAGGAGGAACTCGCAGCCACCAGGTAGTTTGGCCTGTTGACTTGTCGCTTTCAAGCTGAGGCAGTGATTTCTGAATCCTTTTGGAGGAGCTGAAACACTTGAAGCACATGATGTTATTCCCCTTTAAATCAGCAAAATTCGGCCACTGGAAGGATGTCCAAGCTGAGAGAAATAATATGAAATTGCTGAAATTATACACTGAGCAGAAAAGAAAAGAGGGAAAATAGCCTTTCCAGTCATAACTGTACTTGAAAACAATTGTTTGTCTATTTATTCCCAAATGTAATTAGCATAAATTAGCCAGCTCCTGTGGCTATTTTTGCCTCCGTGGTTATCTGCAAGCTAATAGAAAGAAATTAGTGTTCTTATTCTTACTAGTGATAGTAGTAGTTTAACCTTTCACTGATAAGAATGGCTGTCATGAGCAGCAGTGGAGGAATTTCCCCTGGTTTGGTGAGCCAGGCATCCACAGGATCTATTGAACTGCTGAGGAAACCAGTTGAGGAGAGGGTAGTACATTGATCAGATTCCTTAGTGGAATGGTTTCAGCTACTCCCTGTGACAGTTCAGCGTTAAGAGTGCCTGGCAGGCATTCACACAGTTTGGGAGATTATTCAAGGTATTATTAGCTTGTGGCTTTTTTCCCCCCACTGTAATCAACATAAGTGACCAGTTTCTGTGATCTTCCCTTTCTTTTGCGTCTTTTGTATCTTGAAGATACTTTTTATTTGCGCAGCTTGACTGAGAAACGATTCTGATGCAGTTTGGCTTTAACAAAGCTGCTTGGGGAACTTGGTTCTCCTGTTCCTGCCAGCAGACTCCAGTGACACAAAGGGGAATAAGCGACTGGAGTCTGTAGGGATCCGATATCCCTATGAAATGTAGACACCATTGCAATCAACAGATGGTGCTTGGGATGTGTTGTATCTTGGGTGGATCAGCTGAGTGTAGGGGTTTAGAAATATAAATTAAATTAGTTGAATTGTGAGGACTGAGCCTAGTCTTGTGTTACCCGAAATGTGGCCAAAGGTCAGCTGCAGCCTACAACTTTTTTGTTCTATCTTGTCCATCACTAGACAGGGGCAGGGAAGTATTTATTTTGAGTAATAGAAACTTGGTGTCAAAACCAAAAAAAGCAAAAGCAGTAGTTTCTGTTCTGAGAGAACAGAAATGCATGCGCAAATAGAGCTGTTTACTTTTGAAGATGTGAGAAGCAAGGCTCACTCTTTAAAATTTTTAAAAGTTTAATAAGGATAAAAGAGACTGTACATAGCAATGGGGTGCTTGGCAAATTGCCAGAGGCACCCAGTTAAGCTTGAAACAAATTTTTTAGACACTTTTTCATTACATTGATTAAATGCATTTCATGAGGATGATACATATTCAAACATTCCTGTGAGTTTACATATTCTGGGAATTCTTTAGCTGGGCTGGACCTTTCACTTGTCTCTATGCCATCCTGTAGATGAAATTCATATATTTTATTTCTTCTCAAGGCTCTGTTCTGTTGTTTGACACTTCCTGATAACGTGGAGGGTTGGTAGTAAATCCCTCGCATTTTTTTCTCCTCGTGTTTATTTTCCCAGCTCTTCTCAATGTTATCTTATCATTCAGATAAGATACTCCACAAGTGCATTGAATCAACATAGAATATATTTCACACTATATTCTGAGCTCTTCCCACCACTGACAGCTAGTTACACAAATAAAAACATTTAACGTTACAACACATAGTCTCTATTTTAATATTTTGTGAAAGGTGAGCTATATTTATCAAACTACTACACAATGCATGGGTTGTAAAAGCTGACTATATTAAAACAGTTAAAAGTGGTTATAAACAGTTCTACATCAAAATCGTTGTGATTAATAATAATTTGTGAAAGCCAACAACTATATAGTTATTTATAACATGTAAGGTGGGTGCTTCACAGCTACTTCATGGCCCATTTGAGGCATTAAGTGTGATAACATGGGATGGTTCAGTCTTTCCCATGGCAGCTGCCAAAGGTTGATGTCCCTGTGGGGGATGTGACCCTGGAATGTTGTCCCCAGGAGGATGTGACCCTGGAATGTTTTCTCCGCAGGTTGTACGGCGGGATGAACTACCGGCGGCTGGGCGGAGGCGTGGGGGTTATCAAAATGACACACTGTGAATCTCATATATGGTAAGCTTCCAGAGGGAGGGAGTCCCCTGCCTTCTCATTCCTAGAAAAAAACTGAAGAGACTTGTTGACACTGGACCTCTTTGCAGCTCTAGTATGCACGGTCTAGATCCAATGTAACTCTTTGCCGGTGAACTCTTTCTATGGAATTATAAAAATTGACTTCTGTGAGAGTGTGCCCAGCGGGAGACCACGTTGTCAGACTCCAGGGAACCACTGGACAAAAGTAGAAGTGTTGCTGATGTCCGTATTTTTTCTAAATAGTTCTACATTTTTTGAATAAACCAAACTGTAACAGTTATTGTAGCGTAAAGGATGCTGATGTAGAGCCCACACTCTGTACTGGGAGTCTGGCCAGGAGGAGGGATTCCTGCTTTCCCTCCTGCTGTGGGAGCAGTGGATGTGGCAGCTGTTTGGTGGGCGAAGGAGAAAAAGTGATACAGAAAACATTGCTTTTGCCTTATTTACAGAGAGCTTCAAAAAAAAAAAGTACTTGACCTGCAAGGTGCCACCTTTGCACAGAAGCTTTTCTGTGCACAGAGTATATTTATTTTTTCATTTGGTTTGTATCATGTATTTCCTTTGTATCGCTCACAGCGATGATTCCAGCTTTTTATAGACATCTCTGTGTGCATATATATGTATTTTATATATATATATGTATTTGTGTGACTTGCATTTCGAGCAGCTGGTGGTTTGGGCAGGGCCATGTCCTGCTAGCTACTGTGGTTCCAACCCTTGTGGTATGATTGGGGTCTCTTAGAGGACAGGAGAGCTGTGAGGATGGGTGCCCTGAGTATCTTTTCAGAACTGGAACTCCTCATCACTCAGCTGAACCAGTGAAGTGCCCAAAAAGGATGAGAGGAAAAGGATTTTAAACAATGCCTTTTTACTGTACAAAAGTTTAGCTTTTCTCTCCTGTATGTGAACCTGTGCTAGTTTGAAGGAAAACCAGCAGGAGGAATTAACCTCACACAAATACCTGGTGAATGATTTCAAGTTGGAGTTACAATAGAAAGATTACAACACATGGAATGAATACAGAAAGACTGGCTTAAAAGCAGTCCTGATTAAACCAGTCCTGTTGGAGTAATGGATGAGGTCTTCTCAAAAGTGTTGGTCCTGTGGAAAGGCCTGGTCCTTCTCTAGCGTGGTGGTTGTGTCCAGGTTCCCCGGCCCCCAGATCACAGACCCTCAAAGTCCAGACAGGAATGTTGAGTCCCTCCCTTGGGATTTCCCAAGGGAATGATGGATTCCCATGAGTCATAGGATATTCTGGGGAGTCCTTGGTGGCCCGTTGGCAGAGATGACCCCCCTTAGGCTGGTGTAGTTGTCAGTTTTTGTGGACAGAGAGAACACTGCAGCCAGCTCACAGCTGTTACAGGGGACTCACCACTAACAGTTCATCAGGAACAGAGCAGATGGATGTGGAATAGTTTGGCTACACCCACACTGGTACTTTCTTCTGCAAGCACTGACAGAACCTAAATCCAGCTAGTTGTGGCTCACTTCTAAAAGCCTTTTTCCTCCTGTTGCCTGCCTGCTCCATACCAGTTCTTGCCTGAAGCAGGGTGCAGGTGTCACCTGTTAATTCTGACACCTACTCCTGTTCTTGCTGGAAGGGCAGACCAGCAGCCAGCTCCTTCCTGCTGAAAAAAAAGCTCAGACCAGCCTCACCTCGGCTGCCCTCATGTCTGTGGCTGTAGAATTCCTGACCATGATGGACAGTGCCCTCGCTTTGCTTTTTGTGCAGTTTGCCTGTGCATGGGTAGAACAGGGAAAGGTGTGAGGCTCAGTTGAGAGTTTGGAGGGGAAGGGCTGTTTGCTGGCACTTTGAATAACTGTGGAGTCACCTAGGGGCAGGGGGAGAGCAGGGAAGAACTCAAGACTCAACAGTTCTGTTTGTACTGTAATTTCTATTGCATAGGGAGGAATGACCTTCTGCACCTGATCTAACTGTGGACCGTACTAAATTCGATTTTGAAAAAGAGGACTGTAAATTCTTGAGATGAAAAAGGCAGTGCTGACATCTTAAGTTCTTTAACTTCATAGTTTGATTCATGTAACTCAGACTTTAATGTGCTTGAATATAGTAAAAAATACACTACAGTCATAAACGAGACATTAAAACTTTTTTAAAAGCCCCTTTCCCCCTAAAGGTCGGTATTCTTGTGTTTACATATGAAGATCATTTGCACCTTTACAAGGAAAACAAGTATTCTGTAAACAAATGTTTACATGTATCATTTATGCTTTTTTCTAGCATGAGTAACTTGTATAAATAGTGCTATCTTAATAAATTTCTTCTATGCTGTTCTTGGGTTGTTCCTTGGGGTTGTTGAAAGCAGTGGGGAAGTGCTTTTCTGTGCTTTACGTGGACAAAGATGGTGGAGGGGTTTTTTCCAGATAAATCTCAGTAAAAGAGGCTTAAAAACTCTGCTGTTCATTGTTACCCTTCACATCACTCAAAACCAACCAGTTTTTTCTGGAAGGAAGCATCTGTACTATGGCTAAATCTTATCTCTGCTCACTTAGCTGCATTTATCAATGAGGACAACACAAGGAAGAAGTTAAAAGAGGCTATTAGAATTTAGGTTTTTAGAGATGATTTATGCAAATTTGTTGGAAAGAGCTGAGGATTAGATTTAAAACTTAGCTCTGGATATAACAATCCTATTTTCAAACCAAATAAAGGTGCCTGCTATTGCCAGACCTTGCACTCCTTTGTCCAGTCCTCCCCTGATTCCAGATAGCAAAGTTTGTCTGAGATATTTCAATAAAGGAAGCTAAAGCACCAGAAGTGACAGTTAAAGTAGCTGCTGAGCTGCCAAGACCTTCAGAAGATCATTTAGTTGCTTGTACCAGGGCACGAGTTACCACAGACTTCAACCTTAACATGCAAAAACAATCCATCTTCAACTAGTAAAGAATCTGAAACCAAGTGTGTGATTCTTTTTTAATACTGGAAATAGGTTGGGAACTAGGCATGCAGTTATTTCATGGTTGGTAGTTTTACACTGGGAAAAGAAAGGAAGCTTGCTCCCCTGTTTAGGAGGAGGTTATAGCAGAAATCAGTTCCCAGAGATGCTGCACAAGTGTGACGCAAGAAACTAGACTTGGAATTTTGCTGCTCACAGAAGCACTGAATAAGTAACAAGTGGTGGTTTGGTCAGGTAAGCTGTAATTGGAAATGAGCCCCATGCAAGGAAACATTTAGTTAGACAGAGGTGGGCTTTCCTTAAGACAAAAGACGGAAAATATTTTCTTTATTTAGTACTGTATTACAAAATGTCTCAGCAGGTGCTACTTTGTGCTCTTTAACTGTCCCTCTGAACTCCTACCTGCTCCAGCAGGGAGGAATCCAACATCAAATTACAGCACACAGCTCTAACCCTGAGAGCTCTGTGGCCCACCGGATTACATCCAAGATTACAAACATCAGGACTAAGCCTAGTAACTGTCAAGCTTATCCACACCTCACTTTTCTATCTATTAACTTGCCTGAGAGGACCAACAGGCTGACAAGTGCCTCGTGTCCCATCTCATGCCCAACTGGAACATAAATAAACATTATCATCATTACCAAACACCCTTAACAAGCTTAAAAGGGACTTGGAAACCTGGATTTTTCTGCCCTGGATTATAGAGCATGTATCAGGTGTGCTGAACTTTGCATTTAGACTAGCCCAAGAACAGTCACAGTTTAGCCAAGGTCTGTAGCTTAGGCTGTCCAGTGAAAACCAACCTGGAAACAGAAATACCTGTCAGTAAGTTGCATCAAGAATTTGCACTGTTTGTCTTTGAGCTGACACCTGCACATAAATGAAATGAGTGACTGAGAAAACAAAGCTGCTCAGGAAGCTGTCACAAGTTTGCACTGCAGCCCTTCTTCAGAGCCAAATGTCTGCTTGACTTTGCTGTGCATAGCATGGAGTTACACAGCCAAGTGCTGGAGTTGCAGTCCAGCTTTGGACAGCAGAATGAGAGGAAAGAAGACACTGCAGGAGTGAGCTTCCTGGTGGTGACTCAGCACAGATTGTCCAAACAGAAAGCCTTTTTAGTATGAAGAGCTACTGAAATGGCTCTCACTGGATCTGAGAGATTGCGAGTTCAGTCAGTAGCGTCAGCACTCCAGGCACGTATTGGCTGTGTAGAATCTGCAAGAAAGAGAAAAAAGCCTGTCAAAGCAACAATTGCAGCTGCCAGATTTCCACTCCCTGAAGCCCTGGTTGGAAGGAAACTACCAAGTGTTCCGTGTGATTATTCAGGTGCTCTGCTGTTGCTTTTCAGGTACCTATACTTTTCCCACACTGATTATACATGACTTGAACTCCATCCCTTTATGAAAAGTCACAATTGAATTTGCACAACACACATTCCACAAGAGCACCCTTCAGAAAGCCTGAGATATCTTTGTGTACTTGCCTGCAACAGAAAAAGTTGTTTCAGACTGTTTTAAGCTATTGCAGACAAAAACAAGCAATGTACTCCTCATCACAGGGTAAATTTAAACAATTGCATTTACACAAACTGTTCTTTAACTCAGAAGAAAATACTGTATTGCTTGAAGGATTAATGTTCCCTGCTTTGAAGGATATTAGAGATACCTCTGTAGAAAGACCAGCACCTTCATGAAAAAGGTTACACGTGAAGGAGTCTTTTGCCTGTGTTTTAAATAACTACAATACTGGAAAGCTAGGAGGGGTGTTTTATGGCCTAAGAAACTTTCCTGTTCATACCACAGCTAATACACCTATTTCTGGCCCCAGGCAAGTAGCTTTGCTGCAACACAGTAGCAATAAAATACTGTACAGGCAGCTGCCCCAACTCCCAGAGCATTCTTTGCAGGAAATCATGCAAAACATGGGACCTTCATTTTATTTGGCCAGCATTTAGGACAACCTGCTCCTTGAGGCCTCACCTTTACAATCCCATCACAGTGTGCCGAGGCAATCCCTGTGGAAACCTTCACCAGCTTGGCAGCTGACAAGTGGATCTTGAAGTGCCTGTGGAAGTGGGCGTAAAGGCAATCCATGAAAACATCCACCTCCCCTTGGGTGATCTCTCCTGGAGTTTTTTGCACCGTGTCCCACAGAGCTTTGGCATCCTCTGGGTGGATGGCGTATGAAATATCCAGGGGATGGGACAGGCGAGGCACGGAGAAGACGAGTTCCACGGCAGAGGCAGCTCGGTCCAGCTTGTAGCCCGCCCACATGGCCACCATCCAGCTGAGGTTCAGGGGGCTGATGGCCAGGCGGCGGAAGCAGCAGTCAAAAGTCTTCTGGAACCAGCTTCCAACCAAGGACGTGTAGCTCTCGGCCCCGTGCGTCAGGAACAGGGGCAGGCAGGTGAAGTTCTCCGGCACATTCTCGGAAAGGTCATCTCCAAACATGGAGCAGAACCAGCCCGACCACACCAGTTTGTCTTCAGAGTTCCTGGAGGAAGCTCGGGACCTTGAAGAGAGCTGGGATGGGGAGAAGAAGCATTTCAATGCTGCAGAGAGCAAGTATGGCTTTTATTGTTTCTTTATCAGCTAAAAACACATTTTGATTTTTGTTTTCTTTAGAACTGCAATTCTGTTTTCTGTCAAACACATACAGTTATTCAATCTATTCATTACATCCCTAGAAATTGAATGCAATTCTGCAGAAAAAGTGCTTTTAACTTCCTTAGGCACAATCCTTACATCTGAGTTTATGCTCCTTAACCCCTACAACCATTGCCATGATGAACGTGACATTTCAATAGCACATTTCACTTGAGGCAAAGCATTTCAGAAATACTAATTAGGCCTGACTCTGGCCAGGAAGTGAGATTATGCCAGCTTTGTCCAGGAAGATAAATAAGCCATCGAAATCCTGGCAGTAAATTGACTGTTGAACTAAAACATCAGAGGTTGCCCTGTATAGTCGTACTGTGAAGCTGTTAAAAAGTTGAACTCAAAACTTGCTATTTACTGTATGCATTGCCTAGGGGAATCACAGAACCAATTAGGCTGAGAAAGACCTCTGAGATCATCAAGTCCAGCCTGTGACCAAACACCACCCTGTCATTAGAGCAGGGTTTTGACTGTGTCACATCCAGTCCTTCCTTGAACACCTCCAGGGATGGTAACTCCACTCTCTCCCAGTTCCAATGTCTAATCATCCTTTTTGTTAAGAAATCCTTCCTAGGTCCAACCTAAACCTCCCCGGCACAATTTAAGACTACAAATGTTCCAACTAAAAATAGATTGGATTCAATTTCATTAAATCCCAGCGGATGCTCCGGTGTTATTCCCATACAGCTAGGGTTTAACTGTGGGGTTTTCTTTGAAGACAGCGCGTTTGACTACAGCAAGAACAGCCCGCTCACCTGCACCAGGAGGGCAGCCTGGTCCAGCTCGCTGCCCCGGAGGTCGCCAAGGCTGGACAGGGCCACCTTGATGTCGAGCTCGACGCCCACCTCCACCGCCAGCCCCTTCTGCTTCTCGGCGGCGATGAAGGCGCTCAGCAGCCGCGCGTAGTCCCTGAGGCAGCCGCGGCGGAACCCGTACAGGGGGGTCACGCTGTACAGCGTCCAGGCCTTGCGCAGCACGAACGCTATTTTCTGCGGATCCAAGTCTGCCTGAGGGGAAGCAAAATGCAAGGGATAAGGCTGAAGCCCGCGCTCTCCGCGCGGCGATAGCGCGGCTGAGGGAACACAGAGGAGACAGAGAGGAGGCAGCGAGGCGGCCCCGTCCTACCTGAGAGCACAGCGCCGGCACAGTGAGGCGGCCGCTGGCGCTGATGCCGAGGCGGCCGTGGCTGCGTCCGAAGGGCAGAGCCCGGGAGAGCTGCCTGAGGCTGGGCAGGGTCCGCGCCATGCCATCCTCCGGCGGCTCCTCCGCCATGGCGGCCGCAGCCCGCCGGCGCCGTTCGAACCTGGCTCCCGTCGGCCCCCGCGCGGGGGCGCGCCCCGCCGCCATCTTTGAGGCGGGCGGAGTGAGGGAAGGAGGCGCCGGCGCCTGGGGTGGTTTATCCCTTTTCCCCTCCGGAGCTCTTGTTCCTCACTTCCCGCAGGCCTGTGGCGCTCCTCCCGCGTTTCTGGCGGAGGGGCGGCTGCAGGATGGCGCTCCCCCGGCTGCTGGTGCGGGCACTGCACCGGGCGGCCGCTGCCGCCGCACCCGCGGCTCCAGGTGAGGAGCGCTGGTGTCGTCCCCTCGAGATCTGGGCTCCTTTTTTCCCGGGATACAGGTCAGGGTAGTCCGCCCAGTCGATTAATATCACGCTTGCGGCAAGTTGTTTTCTCTATATCACTTTATTAATAGTCTTGTCTAAATCTCTTTTAATTCCGAAGGTAGTGAGGTTGGCTCATAAAATTATTTATATTTGTCCAGGTAGTGGTATCCTTTAGGCTTCTCCTTACAAGCTGAATCTCTGTAGATGGCGTGCCTGTTTCTATAATTCAGGCACACGGGAATCTGTGCAAAGCATTCAATGACCGTGGCTCAGGCCTTTTCCCAGTTGTTCCGGGCAGGAACTGTTCCATTTACACCTGCAGTGGGTGTCCTCCGTGTGCCTTTAATTCCTGGCTTTTTAAGCCCTGTTGTGCTGTGTCGCCACCAGGACCTGCAGGGCTTTGAACTGAAGGGAGGGCAGGTTTGGCTTGTAGTGGAAGAAATTCTGGCCCGTGAGGGTGGTGAGATCCTGGCACAGCTGTCCAGAGAAGCTGTGGCTGCCCCTGGATCCCTGGGAGTGTCCAGGGCCAGGCTGGATGGGGCTCTGAACAGCCTGGCATAGTGGAAAGTGTCCCTGCCCATGGCAGGGGAGTGGAATGACATGAGCTTTGAGGTCCTTGAAACCCAAACTATTCTATGATTGTAGATTTACATGTGGTATTGTCAGCATCCCTCAGGATTAATCTGTGACTTTTGCTTCTTTTGTTCCTGGAATTTGCAGGGCAACAGTTTGCTGCAAGGCTGTGTTCAAGTACCTTTATGAAAAGTTTAACTGAGCAACATAAATAATCCCTTTTTACCATACATTTGGACTAGCTTCGTTTCATGTTTATGACTTAGTATCCTAGTGCAGATCTATATATGAAGTAAATTTTCCATATATGTATAAATTATATTGGGAGGGAAAAACTCTTATTGTTTATTCTGTCTTATCTGCAAAAGCCATAGGAGATTATATATAGCATATATATATATTTTATTTTTTTTTGTTAAATTTAAGACTTCAACAGTTTTGTCACTCGGACCAACACATGTGGGGAGCTGCGTTCTGCTCATGTGGGACAGAAGGTGACCCTGTATGGATGGGTTCAATATCAAAGGTAAGTGCCAGCCATGGTGAAAATGCAGATGATTATTTGCCAGACCCAGTCTAAGCTGTGTTTCATCTAGCATTACTCTCCAGGGATGGTCTGTGTGGGTTTTTTTATTTTAGGAGGTCCTGAGCATCTCATCTTTGAGCAATTGTAGATGGAGACCCAGGAAAAGGAGTTAGAATTACTGCAATGTGATCATGGTGATCTTGGTTTTCAGGACACCAGAGCATGTCCCATTGGGCATTTTTTTGATGGATAAAGCACAATGGCATCTGTCCCTGCTGCAGCTTGAAGAAATCAACATTTATGGTTCTGAGTCTGGCAGTGTGGATTGTTCATGTGGAACTTTTTATGGGACAAATGTTCCTCTTCTTGACTTATGATTGGATTTAGTTGTTGTTTTTATTCCACGTGCACTTTTAGTTTTATTGCTCATTTAATTGTTTTTAGCTGAATGATGTTTCCCAGCAGGAAAATTCACATGTACAGAATCCCTGCTCTGTGTGCATGAAAGCTCAAGTTAAAACCCTGCCTCTCCTGGTTATTTGCATGTTGTCTGAGGCTGGTCACAAAGTGAAATAAATTGTTCAGCTTAGGTTCAGAGGTAGGAAAAGTGTCTGCAGTTCAGTCCATGGAAGTGCTTTGGGATGAGTTGCAGGGTACTGAAAGTGTAGCCAGTTGCCATATGCTTTTAAAAAGTAGAAACTACTAAATTTGTGAAAAAAATGTTCTTCCTTTTGTGCTTTTCATGGATCAGACAAGGCCTGTTTCTGGTTTTGAGAGATTTCCAGGGACTGACCCAGGTCGTCATTCCTCAGGATGAGGTAAGTGCTACCAAAACACGAGTCTGTTTTTATTTTTCCTTTGGTAGCTTGGCTTCAGCAGCCACAGAGAGAAGGAAGGACTTTGTCAGACTCAGTGCTCTGACTCACAGTAGATTGAAGTGTTGTGAGAGGCCTGACCTGACACTGCAACAGAAGCATCAGTGCTGCTTCCCCTGCTTAAGAGTGATTTTGGATTGAGATGCTTGGCCACAGTGCCTTTGTCCTGTTTGAATTTCTGTCCTCTCCCTGCAGGAACATTCCCACGTGAAGGAGCTGCTGTCCAGTGCCCCCGTGGAGTCTGTGGTGCGAGTGACTGGGACAGTGTCCCCTCGGCCCCTGGGGCAGCAGAATCCGGTGAGGTTGGGCTGGGGGGACTTCCATTCTTTGAAGGAAACAACCCTGGATGGTGGGATTATGGTGTCAGAGCATTGCTACAGGTTCTGGTTGTGTGGCAGCCCATCCTCAGATAGTGTGATGTGAAATAAGTGCTGTGTCAGATAGCAGGAGGAGCTCAAAGCATATTACAGGCACCCGTAAATTAAACTGGATCCCAGCCCTTGGCAAGGGTAATGCTGGCTTTTCCAGGCTTTCAAAGTGTGCTGGGACTTTCTTTTGTTTAAAAATAAATATTGTCATTTTGAGTTCCGTGTCATGTAGTAACCTGTTCATTGATTTTGCTGGTCTCCTGGTATAGGTAACAGGGGTTGAACAATTTTTTAATGTTCTGCATTCCTCAACTGTCATTGTAATCAGCTGTAGATTGATCTTTCAGGATTGTACATGCAACTGGCAGCTCTGAAAAGGGTACTTTATTTTATCTATGATCATAATTCCTTTTTGCTCCATCTTGTAGATTTCCACTTAAAATCCAGGCTTCAAGCAATGCCTTTATTTCTTTTATTAATTTCTTGTTTTGTGGGAAGGTTGTGTGTCCTTTCCCCTGGTAAATAGCAAGAGTCCTGCAGGATCAAGTGAACTTTGTGTGCCTCATTGCTACGTGAGGGGAACTGCCTGCCCTCCCTTGGGACAGAGTCAAAAGAAGACCAGTTCTGAGAACTGGTGTTTAGAGCTGGAAGTTCTGAGAAGTTCCTCATAATTTGCCTTTTCTGACTCATATTAAGGGCTGCTGATGCTCCTGCTCACTGAAGTCTACACTGTGTGGTTTTGCTGAGGCTAATGTGTTTAGAGACCAGTATGCTACTGGGGAAGAAGCTGCCTTCTTTGGTGAGGTGACTTGTGTTTGAGCAGAACAGAAATCTGGGAGAAATCTGTCTTTGGGAGAAGCTCTCTGACTTATGCACTGTGTTAGAAGGCAGGGAGGGTAATCACATTGTTTCTTTTTCCCTTTGACCATCTGTGAAATACCTTTGTCCAACTGTTTTGAATTTAATTTTTTTCTTGCCTTTTTGTTCTAGAAAATGCCAACAGGGGATATTGAAGTGAAGGCAGAGACTGCAGAGATCCTAAACTCCTGCAAGAAGCTGCCTTTTGAAATCAAGGATTTTATCAAGGTGTGTTTTTCTTTTCTTATCAAAGTGGTGGCTTTTCATTAAATTGAGAATTTGCCCAGGATGATGGCACAACATCTGAGAGTTGAGTCAATGATGATATTTAAAACAAGGCTTCTGTTTGTTTGCTGGGAGGATTTATTTCCAATTAGAGCTAAGCAGAAAACAGGGTTTGAATGATTCCAGATTTCTGGAAGAACTAATGGTAAAAGAAAGAGTGAAAGAAATGGGGCTATGCTGTGTTTTTGAGTGTGAAATGAGCCTGTGGAATCACAGAATGGTTTGACTTGGAAGGAACCTTAAGATCATCTTGTTCCAAACCCCCTGCCATGGATAGGGATGCCACGCATAGCACTAGATCACTCAGAGCTTCATCCAGCCTGGCCTTGAGCACTTCCAGGGATGGGGCAGCCACAACTTTTGTGGGCAGTTTGATTTTTTGTTTCAAGCAATTCCCGTATTTGTGTAGGCTGTGGGTAACGGGTGCGCCATAGCAACCGACCACCATCCTCTTTTAGCTTCTCCCTTTTTCCCTGTGGCTTTAGGAGCACCTTCAGTGGACATGCAATTTGAATTTTATCTCCTCATGCTGATTGTGTCTCCTCCCCAGAAGTCAGAGGCCCTGCGGATGCAGTACCGGTACCTGGACCTGCGCAGCTCCCGGCTGCAGGCCAACCTGCGTCTCAGGTCTGCCATAGTGATGAGGATGCGCGAGTATCTCTGCAATCTGCACGGTGAGGGGCTGCTGGCAGTGATGCCTGAAGAGGCTACCCACAACTGAGGCTAGGCTGTGCTAAAGGAATAAAGTAGGGATTTATTCAAAGCCCTTCAAAGGATTCACTTTGGGCAGTACAAGAGCCCAGCCATGGCTCTACCCAAGATGGACTCAGAGTCACGAGTTTTCACACTTTTATCAGTTTTGGTCCACTTCCATATTGGGGTTAATTGGCCAATTCCAGCTCCAGGTTATGAAGTCTCATCCTCCCTGACTGCTTGTTTATTAATTATTATCTATATTACAATGATTTCTACAGCACTTCTAGGTAACAAGCTAGAAATGGCCGTGTATCTCTATCTCTGCAAGGCCTTTTAAGGGCCAAGCTATCCAAATAAGAGTTAGCACCGTAATTGTTTTTACCAATAACCAGTCACCCATGACCCACAATTCAGATTTTTCTGTCCAATTAAACAAGATCCCACCTAGACACGTGAAGAAGAAAGAAACCTCTGCCCCAAAACCTCTATCTTGCAATATTCTAAAACCTTAACTTCCAAACACACTTCTGTTCAAACTACACACCAGTGATCCCAGTTCCATCACTCAATTTTGGAAGCTTTCTCAAGGCCTCAGGTCAAAAGCAGTATTTTCCTGGGGTCATTGCCTGTCAGCACAGAAAGTCTAAAAACTCTCAGTTTCCAGGGTTCCAAAAACTGCTCTCCTCAATTCCCTGTTGTTTGCACTTTTTGGGCCTGAAGCTACAGTGGTCCTTGATTGTCAGGCTGGAAAAGAATTGTTTTGTCTGACTAAGCTGTGAAGAGAATTTGCTGACATTTTACATGAAGTCCAGAGTCACACATCAATGCAGTACAGAATCTGGAAAATATGAAAGCTAAAACTTAAGGCATAATTTCCCCCCTTTAGGCATCAGGAAGACAGGGTGCGGCAAACATTTCAGCTCTCCCTGCTGCTTTTTCCTAGTGCTGGCAGAGATTCCTAGACGACTTGCTACTCCAAACTGGTCCCACTTGATAAGAACTTGCCTGCTTGTGGTGGAGTCGTAAGTGGGATGTTGTCAGGCCTGAAGATCAAAGTATATTGAAATCTCTTGGGTGCTGCAAGCCAACTATTTCAAACTAGCTGTTTCCAATGAGAAAACACTCTTTGCAGGTAGTTTCCCTCTTTTGGTTACCCACTTGAGGCATGTCAGAGGGATGGATTTTGTTGAGGGCTTTTGCTTCTCTTAAAATCAGGAAGTGCTTTTTGGAAAATCAGTACCTGGTTCAGAATAGATAAGGAAACCTGTTTGGAGTCCTTTATCATCAACAGTTCTGGCAGGACATCAGAGAAGCTCAGAGCCTTTAGAGCTGTCATTACAGGAGTAATCATTAGAAGTAGTAAAGTGTGTTGGTTTTGGAGAGGCTCCATGGTGTGCTAGATGACCTATTTTGCTGACTAACCCTACTCTAGCCTACTCTGTCATGTTAGTTCTCCCTCCTCTCAGCATATTCTGTGTTTGTTTCCCAGGGTTCGTGGATGTAGAAACTCCAACTCTGTTTAAAAGAACCCCAGGGGTATGTATGTGATGCTTTTTGGCCTCCTGCAGCTGCAGTCAGGGCTGAATCATTTCCAGTTGCCACTCAGCTTTCATTGCTTTTCCCTTGCTAAACAGCAGCTTGTGGAACTTCTGATATCATCCACAGATCCTTTTAAAAGTAGAGGGAGATAAAGGGGACAGATGATATGAAATAAGCTTCTGCCTTTTAGATCACATGTTGCATGCAAGTCTATCCTGAGATTATAAACCCAAAAAACTTTGAAGCACTGTCTTTCCAGCATTTATCTCTTAACCAGTAGGTTATTGTAGAAATCACACTCAAGTAAATTTAATTTCTGATCTTATATTCCGTTCTTTTACTTCAAAAATAATCAGAGAGAAGAGAGCTGTAGCTGAGGAGATGTTGATGCAGCTAAACTGGAGTTCTTGCATTAAAACCCTAGTCTTGGATAGTCTATTATGCATTACTCTCTCAGAGATGAAGGTAGAGAATTCTTCTTTGGAATATGTTGGACCAAGTTGGTTAACAAATGTTAAGTGTAAAGTACAAACAGCAATTTCCTCACAAGTGGGATTTCATAATGTGGAAAATAGGTCCTTTCCTCTTGCACTTCCAGTGTTTGCTCTGTCAGGAACTGGGGCCACGTATTTGCTGAACTCTGTAAATTTTCTTTCTGGTGCCAGGGAGCCAAAGAATTCCTTGTGCCCTCGAGGGAGGCAGGCAAGTTCTACTCTCTGCCACAGAGTCCTCAGCAGTTCAAGCAGCTCCTTATGGTTGGAGGCCTGGACAGGTAAGAGTTTCTTGGACTTCTGTTCTCTGCATGTCCTGTTTAGGGTTTGATTGCTTTATCTGTGAAGTTTTAGAAACTTCCCCCAAAAAAAACTTATTGCCAAGGACTTGTGTCTTGAAGAGGGATCCTTAAGTACTCGGGGCTTTATAGTCAGATGAAATGTATCCTTCTGGGAAGCTGCAGTCTTTACTGCTGTGTTAAACACAAACCTGATGTGAAGCAGAGTCTGCCTGAAGGCAGAAAATCTAATGTGTCATAAAAGCACCTCCAGGAGTAACCTACACAACTAACTGAGGTGAGCATGACTGAGACAAGCTAAAAAGCATGTCAGGGTGCCCAAGTGCAAAGCTTTTAATTGGGCTTGCTTCTCTAAATCAAGTGGATGTACAGGGAGACACAATTGTTCACATGGCCAGGTCTTGTCTGAGAGTTTTGGAGAGTCCTGGAGTGGAGTGGAAGGTGGAATAAAGAGTTGAGTGTGCTGCCCTTGGGGGACAGCTCACCTGGCAGTGTCCATGTGCCTCTGGAAGATATGGCTGGAGATGGATACAGCTGCTGATAGAGTTGCTTCCACTCAAAATTCCATTCTTTTGAGGGGATGGGAACAAAGATCATCTGCTGTGGGAACAGAGCACTCTGTCAGTTTTACTTCTTTTTTCCTTACCTTTTGTATGATCAATTCTATAGCCACAGTTCAGGACACTTTAAATGGTTATCTAAGTCAGACTGTCACTGCAGGTACTTCCAGGTCGCTCGCTGCTACCGGGATGAGGGTTCACGGCCTGACAGGCAGCCGGAGTTCACCCAGGTAACCAGTGCCTTGCTCCCTGCTCCTCAGCCCAGATGGCTCATAGCTATTTTCCCTTCTGGAAGCTTAGTCTGTGCTAGTCTGGTGCTGCTTGGGGATACAGAGTTGTTCACCAACACAGCCCTTGGAAATTGGTGTGGGATGACTGCGTGGGTACTGTCCTTGGCTGGCTGCAGTGCCCGGGGTGCACATGTGGGAATTACGTTGCAGCAGTGATTTTACTTAGATGATGCATTCTCCTGTCCTGCTAGGTCAGACATCCCATTCCTCAGCCTTGAAATCCCAGGCTGAGTTGGCCTGGTTCACTCAAGGCTGCTTCTCTGTCCTTGTCATCCTTACCTCATTCGCTCTCTAAGGAGGCTGTTGCCTGAGTCATCAGCCTGGAGGGTGATCCTAAGCACATTCCCAGCCTAATGCAGTCATGCTGTGATGTCATTTCGTGTATTGTTTCTTGTTTTGCTGGCTTTGTACTCACAAGTAGCAGCGTGAAAGCACAACCTGTAGCTAATGGGGAATTCCCCCCTTGTTCTCTGTTTCAAGATAGATATAGAGATGTCGTTTGTAGATCAAGCTGGGATCCAGAGGCTCGTAGAGGGCCTCCTGCAACATTCCTGGCCTGAGGAAAGAGGCTCCATCACGACTCCTTTCCCTTCCATGACATACGAGGAAGCACTGGCTGAGTATGGGACTGATAAGCCCGATACTCGCTTTGGGATGAAGGTGAGGGTGTGCCCTTTGGAAACCTGCAGCTTTTCCTTTCAGTCTTTTAATAACCTTTGGATCATGGATACATGGTTGCCTGGAGTTTTGAGTGCTGTAATTTACCCAAGGTGCCTCACCCATTGTGCAGGATTTGATCAGTTGTCTGTGGAACATGTATGTTCTAATAAAACTTTATTTTAAAGGTGATGTAGCATTAGGGAGCAATGCATACTGACTAAAGAGCAAAAGCTCCTACAAGGGAATAGTGTTGAAGGTGTTAAGACAGGTGCAGGAATTTTTGCTTTGTATTGCTACCAGCAGTGCTTTTTCCTGTGCTCTCTCTTTTGTCAGATTGTGGATATCAGTGATGTTTTACGAGGATCAAACATTCACTTTGTGCAGAATGCCCTCAGTTACCCACATGGCTCCATCAGAGCCATTTGTGTCCCTCAGGGAGTGGTAAGTGATGCTCTTACATCTGTTTATGGTTTATGTGGAATAAGTAAAATGCCAATTTGAATTCCTTTGTTGGTATGGAAATGTTCCTTGCTATTACTGGTGTTCTTAAGGGAATTTGAGATTGGTTGTAATCCATGTCATCTTGGGCTGAGTGGTGTTAGAATGATAAGGCAACAGGAAGGGTATTTTATCCTTAGGAAGAGCAGGAAAGCAGTAGAGCTGCAACATCCCCTGAGGATAGGGAGCCCTCTCAGGGTTTGACCTTGCTTTTTTGCCACCTTTTTGTTGTGCATCTCAATAATAAATTTGGCGTGGCACAGCTCTGGGACAGGCAGAGAAGGGTCAGATGGATCTGTGTCCTTCTCCTGTTTGTTTCAGCTGCATTTTTGGGTACAACTCATGTTTTGGGATGAGGATGTCATGGAGCAAATCCAAGGCTGACGATAGATGTGGAAGACTTTTGCCACAGCCCTGTGTTTTGGCAAGGAAACAGATTTAATTCTGGCTGTACGCATCTTTGGAGTATGGAAAAAACAAATCTTCTAAATATTGAGTTGTATTTGGGGAGCAGGGCTTTGTGGCCATGGTTTCCCTTGGAATTTCCTTTCTTTCCTTTCACAAAGTGCAAGTTAGTAGCTTCTTAGAAGAGGGGACAGAGATGTTTGTTTGAGCAACACAAAAGTGGCATCTAAAACACCAGAGTAGATGAAAAAAATCAAGATCTTGGTGTGGGCCCTTATTTACTGCATGGCTTTGCATGCAAGAGTCAGCCGGTTGTTTTTTCTCTGTTCTTCCTCCAGTTTGGGCTCTGCATTCCTCAAGCACGGCAGTGTAACCTTGTTTCTGCAGGCTGGAGGCAGTGATCTGACCCTGCTGACCAGCTACATTTATCTGTGAGAGGGGGGAGATCTGAAGGGGTTTCTTCCTGAAAGAAGCCCTCAGAGCAGACACCCAGCCCAGTGCTAAGGACCCTGTCTTGTTCCACAGCCCTCACAAGAACTTGAGCTAGAAACAAAAGAATTGAGAAGTCTGGAACCAGCTTAGTCAGTAGATTTGACACCTAGTCAAGTTTTCTAAGCTGATCTTTGCTGTATCTTCTCTTGCTCTTTCCCCAGAGGTATCTTACAAATAAAGACTTGGAGTCATTGAAGGAGTCTGCAAAATCCCAGTTTAACCAGGTGAGACAGGAACTTTCCTGAGGCTTTGGGAAGGGTGAGTGACAAGGTGTGATAAAGGCAGAGGGAGGTAGAGGAGCAGTTTTTAATAGCTGAGAGTCAGAGCCGGAGCATGTGATGCTTCGAGGCGAGAGAGGGCAGCACTGCACTGAACATACCCTTCCCTTTCTCCAGGAAATCATGGAAATTATCCGCAGACCTGATGGAAGCTTGAAGTCTCTGCTTACCAAGTTCCTTAGTGAGAAGGAGCAGTCAGAGCTTATCCAAGCTCTGAACATGCAGGAGGATGATGTGGTGCTGCTGGCAGCTGGAGGACACAAGCAAGTGGTAGGAGGCATTTCTTGGGTGGCTCTGTGAGCTGAATGTTGCTGATGATGGTTTTGATGTTATCTGACCTTAGTCTGATTCTTCTTACTATTAAAATAGGTCATCATCTAATTTTCTGTTTCTCTGGATCAGCAGCTATAGCAACAGCAAATAAAGCATGAAGTGTACCTATTATTTTTATGGCCTCTATTCACATTCTGGGTGGGACTTACAGCTGAAATGAAGGCCAAAATATAAAAATCCCTGCAAAGAATCAGTGCCTTCTTTTCACTTCATTTTTAAAGCATCAAACAGATTGGAAAATGAGGTCAACTAGATAATTGTGTCTCCCCTAAGTGCATGACTTATTAGCAGCAGTGGTGGGAGATTCTATCCCTACCCTTCTCTCTATTCTTGCCGGCAGATGTTGCCTTCCAAGCATTGTTTCATTGTAAGGTATCACACTTTGCTTAGTAGCATGAAAACATTTTGTTGTATTCTCTTCTTTGCCTCCATTTCTCTGAGTGCAAAGTGTGGATCACGTGGTCCCCCAGTTAATCCACATGTGTGAGCTGGAGGTTAGTCTAAGAAACTTGTGAGGATGAAATAGCTGGAAAAACATGGCCTTTCAGCCTCCTACTTGGTCTCTGTCAAACCCTGGTGCTGCTGCTGCCTCAGCAGGAGGGTGATATATTTCAGATATGAGGCAAAAGTGTTCAAGCTAACAAAGCATTACAGCTGGTGCTGCCTGTGGTGCTTCCTTTATGGAACACTCTTTCCCTGGGTGGTATTTGAGTGACTTCCCTGATGGTGAAATCCCCCTGTCTCATGTCTCCCTTCTGTGTTGCAGTGCTCTGCATTAGGGGCCCTGCGGTTGTTGAGTGCCGACCTCCTGGAGGCAGCTGGGCTGGCACTCCGTGATCCCACAGCCTTTCACTTCCTCTGGGTGGTGGATTTCCCCCTTTTCCTCCCCAAGGCTGAGAATCCCACTGAACTGGAATCTGCTCATCACCCCTTCACTGCCCCTCATCCTTCAGATGCCAGCCTCCTGTATTCTGATCCCACAAAGGTAACAAACTTCATGCCTGCTATGCTGGCTCTTTTACAGCTGGTGCCATGGGAAACCAGGCAAGCAGAAGCTGGGTTTAGTGTGAAAAGAGATGTTTCATGAGACTGACTGCACAAGGAAGATGTAGATCTGTTGGATTGAGTCCAGAGGAGGCTGCTAAGATGATCAAAGCGTTGGAGCACTTCTGTGAGCAAAGGCTGAAGGCATTGAGGTTGTTCATCCTGGAGAAGAGAAGGTTCAGGAACAGCATTAGAGTTCTTTCCAGTGCCCAGAGAGGCTACAAGAGAGCTGGAGAGGGACATTTTGCAGGCGCAAGCAGTGACAGGACAAGGGGAAATGATTTTAAACTGAAGGAGGGTAGACTTTGATTGATATTAAGAAAAAGTCTTCCCTGCAAGGCCCTGGCACAGATTGCTAAGAGCAGCTGTGGCTCACCCATCCCTGGCAATGGTCAAGGCCGGGCTGGATGGGGCTTAGGGCATCCTGGGATAGTGGAAGGTGTTCCTGCCCATGGCAGAGGGCTGGAATTCTAGAGGATCTTTAAGGTCCCTCCCAGCTCAAGCCATTGTGTGATTCTGTGATCTTGTATGTGTCTGGAAGAGATGGTTTCCTGATAACTACAAGTATTCACATGTGTCCCAGCAAAAGGAGCTTATAGGAAACACAAATCATACATTCTGCCCCATTCCATTTGCTTCAGGTTTGAACTTTTCAGAAGTATTTGTTCTCCTCTCACATCAGTCAGAAGAGGAGCAGGACTGGTACCTGAATTGCAGTGTACCCCTGAGAGAGCAGTTTTACAGAGTTGCATGGCTTTGTTCCCAGTGTCTTTTGCCATCTCTGTGCAGGTTGTTTTTAGGTGCAGCTGTGGCCCAGCCTCACTAAGGTTCCTGTCTCTGTGTCTCTGCAGGTCCGTAGCCAGCACTACGACCTTGTGCTGAATGGCAATGAGGTTGGAGGTGGCTCCATCAGAATTCACAGTGCAGAACAACAGCGTTTTGTGCTGGAGAAAGTGCTGAAGGTAACACCTACAGATGCCTCTAATGCTCTCTTAGAGATTTAAAAGCACTAATTAATTGAAATTTTAGTTGCCTATCCTGAAAAAAACACTCGTGCTTCTCAGATAGAGACATAACTTCTAGCCCTGAGCAATAGATGATTTCATTGTACCTTCATCTTGTGATGCTAATAGGAAGAGCATTGCTAGTCCAATGGCACCTCTTTAATGTAATTTTGCAGGAGGATTCAGAGGTGCTTTCCCATCTGATTGAGGCTTTGGAATTTGGAGCTCCACCTCACGGAGGAATTGCTTTAGGTAAGTGATCTGTAGCTCTACATTTGCAGGTCTGTCTCACTTCCCTTCTTCCTCATCTGTTTTGCTCATTAGTTCAGAACATGTCAGGGTTTGGTTTTTTCCCTAGAACAGTGCAAGTTTGTGGGGGAAAGAAAGAGGGGGGAAAAAGCCCACCCAACCAACAACACCCTCCTTACACTCGCCAAAATAAAAAAGCCTACCAAAAACAACCTGTGATCTTAGTTTGACTTTCCTCCATCCAGTTATCCAGAGGCTTTTGTTCCTCTTGAATTCTTCTTAGTGGTTGTAATCCTTCCAAACTGGTTGATGCAGAGGTCTGAGCTGTAAAGAAGAACCCTGCCAGTGTCCTGCCATTCAGCTGCCCTGGTTTTGTTCTGCTGTGTTTGCTGCCTGTGTCCTGCAGCCCTTAGTGTGCTACAGAACTTCCTGCAATATTGAAAAGCTTTATTTTGGTAGACGTTTCTGCTCTCAAGGCAAATCTGTTTATATGCTACCAGCTGAGATTAATTTTTTTTCTCCCTTACTTGTTTCACTCTTTTTCTTCAAGCTCAGTGATATTACCTCCTCAATCTTTCTGATTTTTCTGACTCAGGGGAGGTAATAAAGAGCCGTAACTCAAGTGTTTCACCGATTTGTTTTCTGCTTGTAGGACTTGACAGGCTGATCTCTCTCATTGTTGACGCTCCAAGTATCCGGGACGTCATTGCCTTTCCAAAATCCTTCAGGGGACGAGACCTGATGGGCAATGCTCCAGACTATGTCACTCCAGAAGAACTGGAGCCATATCACATTCAGGTTTCCTGGCCTCTTGAAGAAAAAGAGGCAAAGAAAAACTGACTTCATGCCAGTGATGTAAGCTGATCTGATCAGCCAGAGGTGGTTACAGCTTCTAAATGCCAGGATTCAGTTCACAAAGTATCAGCTGTTGTGGCAGGGTGAGGGACAGTCCAACTCCACTGTACTGTGGAAGTTTCAGGGTGGAGTGGGAAGGAGATAAGGGGTCTTCCTGATAGGAATTCACCTTTGGGAGATAAATGGGAAAGACATGCAAAAAAGCAATTGCAAAGAACATAATTTTATTATAGGATATTGAGACTGTTTGCTTTAGGGTATCATACTGGAGGGAAGATGGAATCTGTTTTTTCCCAGCTCTCAGTTTTTACATCTCCTTTGTAAGGTACTCTTCCTCCCCTCTGGAGGAGATAGTTTACCTGGCAGGAATTAAATCATGATCCTCATTAAATCATGTCAGCTGAGCACTGTGACAATAAAACCGTGCTGGACCAGGTGCTTGGGACATTGCACAGCTGAACTTCAGTGCAACCAGCAACTTATCTCCTGTTGGAGGATACCACATCATGCAGGACTGCCATGGGGTGTTCACACTCAGCTTCCTCAAAGGAGAGGAAAGAAGCATCAATGATGTTTGCACCAGTTGTCCTTGTAATACTTGTCAAAGAGGTGTTGATCTGCCTTTGGGGCCTGTGGTCCTGGTGCTTTCAGCACAGTCATTCAGCAGTTTGTATGTTTATAAATAAAGTTTACTTGGCTGTGTGGTTTTGCCTGAGTGTGGCTTTGGACTTTCTCTACCATAGCAAGCTGCCAGCTTGGCTTTGTGACCCCTGGTCATTTCCAGGAGATGACAAATCCATGGGAACACAGCACGGTTCCCAGTCTTTTGTGAGCTCTGCCTGTTCCTGCAAACCTGCTGCTGCAGTGGTGAGTGAGGCAGCAGCAAGTTCCTCCCAAGGAACTGTCCATCCCTATCTCACACCAGTGCAGCCACAGAACAGTGCAGGGGTGACTGTTCTGAGGAGAGGTGGAGGTGAAGAAACTGAGGGAAAGAGTTTCCTTGGTGAGGGTGAGAAGATGGTGCAAAGGAAGAAAAGGGAGAGCTCCTGTGTCCCAGCTGGGAAGGACAGCACGAGGCACATGCCAGGGGAGGTGCTGGAGGACAGAAAGAAGACTTGTCTGAGTTCTTTTCTGGGCTGATAACTGAGCTCCTGCCTTCTGCCAGAGAACCTGTCCTGCAGAGTGTCAGATCCTGCTCTGCTCCAAGGGTTAGCCACTCTTCCAGTCTCCACATGGTGGGATAGCACTGCATGGTGCTGTTCACAGCTGTTGTTTTCTACATACTGAACTGTCCTGCTGCTAACAATCAGTAATGCAGGTGGCTCTTGTCCTTAAGGGTGCTTTTTAGTTTTTTTTTTAATAGTGCCATCCATAGAAAGTGACACTAGAGCTGATTTGCTGCTGCTTTGCAGATTGTAACGTGGAGTTACATGTATAGAAGAAAAATGCTTTCTTTGCCTCTGGCATGACTGTTATTTTCAGTCTCAGAGCTGGTTAAATATTATTTGAAACAAAACAGAGCAATCCTGGATTTGTATTCACATTCATTTTAGCCTAACTCTGAATTCCTTCATTTTTATCTCATATGGGCTATTCCTTCCTACTTGAAATCAATTCATTTTTAGTTAAACATATATTTTTTTCTGAGGAGAAGCTCTAATGGAATGAGGATCAGTTTTCAGAGAGAAGCTGACCTGACAAATGTTTCCCTAAGCAGTTCCATGGTAAACTTTATGATCTTCATGGGTTCTGTCCAACTGAGGATATTCTGTGATTTTAAAAACAATTATTTCATCTGTGTTGTTGTTTTTGCAGGGAGGAGAGTCACCCTGGAGCAGTTATACCAGGTATTTTTGTTCTCCTGACCTGTCAGTGATGATGCAAAATACAGCCACTGCAGGCTATGTGTCATATTCAGACTGCTGCTTTAGAGGATGCTGGATTTTCTGATTTGGTTTCTTTACTGGTAGCATGATTAAGATTTGCATGGAATTTGCTTGAGGATCATCTGTGTTCCCAAAGCAGGGATGTCATAGGCTCGTTTGAGATCATGGAACGTAAGAAATAAGTTGCTTTCAAAAGTTCTTCACTCCCCCCAGGGTATTATTTATAGTAACTGTAAACAAAATGTGCTGAACTTTGTTTTTTAGTTGTGAAATCAGGAGTAGCGTATCACTTGCTTAGCACCTGCTTGCAAAGGCAAATGCTGTTTACCACTGATGGGTCCCAAATTAGGATTATCAAGTGTTCAAGGGGAAGCTGATTCTCTGGGAGGCTTAGGCAGAAATGTAACCCTGCCTGGAACATTCTTTTTGAGAGCACTTGTTAAAACACGTGAGCGAGCTGTCTCCTAAGCATGCCCTCTTGTGCAAGCAGCTTTGGGTGCTGCTTGTTTACCCACTGCTAGATGAAGGACTCACTGCAGTCAGAAATAAAAACTGCAACAAACCGCCTTGTCTGAACTGCTGCTGTCCTACCACAATGAGGTTAAATGTTAAAAGATGTGTCCCAAATCCAGGCAAGCCATTTCTGATTGGATTGCTGAATGAAGGTGGCTTCGGAGACCCGTGTGAGTTTGCCAGGGTTGTGTCAATGTTGCCACAGAGAAGGTACTATTTTTTTGTTTTGTAGAGCATTGAGTCAGATTTTGCTTGGGCTTGTGGAAGCCAAATCTACAGAAAATCCCTGAAAACCACAATCTGCTTGGCACACTTTGTTGGATATTTTGGTAAGAGTAAGAGTAGACAGGTATTACAAAGAAATCCATGGAAATCAGGGCTGGTCAAATTGCAGACCATTTTCTCCTGCTTGCTGGAGACAAGGTGCTGGCCTGTGATCCTGAAAAGAGATGTTGAAACCATTGCTTCAGCACAGTGTTCATCAAAAACACCTCCTGCTAATAATCCAGACTGCAAACTTTCCCAGACCCTGCTTTTCATTATTTTCCTTGGATCAGACAAACCTGTGGAGATATGCTGCTCTGTCAGCTGTGCTAGAAGATGCCAAATCCTGGGCTCCTCTGTCACGAATTGTTCTTTTGGTAAGAATGTAAGGTTGAATGTTCCCTGACATGATCCTCTGCACTCCAAAGAACCTCATGCCTGGCACAGATGGCATGTGAAGATCAGGGTGGGCAGTGGGATTGTACAAGGAATGCTCTAGCAGGAACCAGAGTTGGATGTGAGACTTCTGCACTCTTTAACCCCTCCTCTTATGGATTTTTTTCTGTTGGCTCTGAACAAAACACTGGTAAAATGAGGGACAGTTTATTCCCCACCTCTGGGAGAATCTACTCTGTGTATGTTTCAATAGATTTGACCAGAACAACCCGCTAGTAAATTTATACTACCCCTTTGTGAAAGCAGTGATAATTTCTGCTGTGTTTCAGTATATTTCCCCCCCTCCACAACAGATGGGATTCTCAGCAGCCAAAATGCAAGTTATTTTAATTTTTTTATTTCTTAAAACTTTCCAAGCCTATCCAGAATATTTCAAGTTGGGCCAAGATAGGGAGAAATTGCAATCTTTTGATTTCAGTCATCCCAGGTGGTTTGGGTGAATTTAGCTGGAAGGGTTTTGTAAAAAATGCCACAAAGACAGAAAGCGTTCCCAGAATTTAAGATGGAGTTTAATCCTGTATTGTGCTGGTATCTCTCTCGAGATTAGCTAAATTACAATGTAATTTACTAAATTGCAATGTATCACAGCAGCTTTATGTAATCCCATGCTGCAGATACCCAGAGGTTCGGAGTGCTGATTAATTCCCAATTCTCCTGAAAACAGAAAATATTATCATCTGTAACAAGACAGCTGAAATATTCCAAGAGTGGTTTCAGATGGATTTGTATCCACTATTTTATCCTGAGTATGAGCTGGAGGTGGGGCTTTGTACATCCCAAATCCCAGGAAGGCCTTTGTTGCTCTGCACCTCTCCCACTGTGAGGAACAGAGCAGTGATGCTGCACTGAATGCAGGCAGCTCCAGAAAATGAATCTCTCTTGGTAAGAGGAGATGGATAAAGAGAATTCATGCTCTCAGATATATGGATTTCTATTTCCCCCCCAGTTATTTCTTACCTTTGCTTGCACTGGAGTATGTTTGGAACACTCCTGGTGTATTCTGGACACCCTGTGCTCACAGCAGCAGAACAGGCAGAGACAACCACAGCCACCTAAACACTGCCAGGGAGAAATCCCCCGTGTCAGCTTCACATGGCTTCACCTCTGAATGTTTGGGCTCTGATTCCAGGCTTGTGCTCTAGTTTGTTGTGTTCCTTTGGAAGCATTGTTTTCTGTAATTAAAAAATGATGATTACATGCAGTCACCAGCTGTGCCAGGCACAGTTCTACAGCGAGCAGAGCTCCGTGACAGATGCGTTCAGATGGATTGGTCACATTTTTCTCTAATAACCCATCAGGAGCCAGCTTGCTTGCTATGGTTTGATAGTCTTGGTGTTCTCTGCAGAGCTGAAGAAAAGCATTATGGATGGTTCCTCCATTAATTTGGTTATATTTTAACCATGTTTGTATTTCACAGAATCACAGAATCTACACATGCTTTGGGTTGGGCTTTACTTCCACCCAGGGACACCTTCCACTATCCCAGGCTGCTCCAAGCCCCATCCTACCTGGCCTTGGACACTTCCAGGGATCCAGGGGCAGCCACAGCTGCTCTGGGCACCCTGTTCCAGGACCTCCCCACCCTCACAGGGAAGGATTTCTTCCCAATATCCCATCTAAACCTGCTCTCTGTCACTTTATACTTCTACCCCCTTGTCCTGTCACTACATGCCCTTGCAAACCTCCCCCTCTTTTTTGTAGACTCCCTTCTGTACTTTTACAGCCTTGAGTTCTGATAAATTATGTGTTATTCTAAAAACTACTTCCTCATGCTTAATTTAAACCTCTCACCTGATCATTGCACAAGGCACTTTCCCATGTAGCTTATAGAAGTAATGATATTCAAATTTCCTATGTGTTTTCTGTTCTGCTTATAACTTTATGAATTAATATCCTCTCTTTTTTTTTCGTTCACATCTATTTTAAGCTGTACAGTTTTAGGCAATTTCACCTACTTTCCTGGGGAAATCCTTGCATGCCTTCTGTGTAGTGACTTTGCATGTACCCATGGACAGCTGGATGGCCAAAGCTGAATGCTCTTGTTGGTTGTTTTGGTGAGTTTTTTCCCCTCATCTTGCTGTTAGTACTTGCCAACCTTCAGTTCCAGTGACTAGGTACTTTTTTGGTGCAAAAATTAGTATTAAATCATATAGTTGTGTATATATGTTTTAAGAATATTACCTGCTCAAAAAGATGCCAATCTACCTGAAAAAAGCAAGGAGCAAATTTGGACAACACTTTCTACTTGCCCAAGTGGCAAAGTGAACAGTATAAAACATTTCTGAGAACAGTTGGTACAGGGGGCCTGTTTGGTGACAGTTTTCTCTGGAACAGCAGTCACAGTGTACTCCTGGATTCTTTAATATTATCCTCTATTTGGAGGAGTCCTGAGAATTTTACTTGTTTACTTGAGTAATTTGAAGGGAATTGTAGTTGAAGTCCTCAGCTCCTTGATGCTGTCCCTTTGAAATGCAGGCTCCTTGTTTGTCATCTATTCAATTTTCCTTGCCATTTTTTTTTTTTTTTTGTAAATAAAGCAAAAAGACATCCAGGGTGTTTCTGGGGAAGAAAAACCTTTAATAGATTTTTCCTGCAGCATGAACATAACTAATTTGACAGCAATTACAGCACCAGGGCTCTGAGGAGAAGGACAGAGTGACTCCCATCCTTTCACACTGCATCACTTCAAGTGGCAAAACAACAGTGGCCAGAACCAAACACTGCCCAGAGCTGGGAGTTCTCTTGAGGATGACACAGCCCCTGGTAACTGTGAAATTGCCCTTTTTTTGCAGCTTTGTACAAATGAGAACTGCGAGGAGATGTGGGTGGATGACAGGCTGAGTATCTCAAGGTGCCGCTGCAGCATATTGTCCCACAGGGATAGCTGGGGAAGAGACCTCATTGTGGCCTTCCAGAACTTTTTTCCCTGTGAGGAAGGCCTGACCCAGGTTGCCCAGAGAAGCTGTGGCTGCCCTTGGATCCCTAAAAGTGTCCCAAGCCAGGTTGGATAGGGCTTGGAGCAGCCTGGGATGGTGGAAGGTGTCCTGCCCACAGCAGGGGGATGCAATGAGATGTTGTTTAAGATCCCTCCCAACCCAAATCATTCCATGCTTCTCTGAGTACTTTAGACCTCACACACTTATCTCTAACCTCCCATGCTTCTTTTCATGGAAAGCATTTAAATAAAAAAAACCCTGTCATATTAATGGTAAAAGATTAAAAAAGCAATTATGGAAGGCGAGAGCTTGATTTGGCTGTTTAAGATGTCTTGTAAAAATCCCAAGAATTCTCTAAATAGAATTCAAACTGAAAGCATATGAAGCCCTGAATTCTCAGCTCCTGTTTTCACTGTTAATATTGTATAACTAAAGCCAGATCCAGCAAAAAAGGATTCTTTTAATGGGAGGAGCATAATTTTAGCACAGCTGCCACAGAAACACACAGGGCCAAGCTCTGCCCACAGTTGCCTCTGGAGATAGCTGGGTTTAATGCATTTGCAGAAGCCATGTGGAGAAAATCTCTGGCATGCTGTTACTAATTTCATTTGTGGAAGATGAGATAAATATTAATGAATATAAACATCTATTAAATGTAGACTCACCAGTTAAATAACTGTGCTGACTGAATTAATGTGCAGAGAGGTACTTTGTCAAGAATGTTCAGCTGGAATTATGCTTTCTGAAAGGCAATTTCTGCAAGTTTATAATTTTATTAATGCTACCTGAAAAACCTCCTGTTCAAGTTGGGAGCCTGCAGACATTTTTTTTTCTTCACATCAAGGTCATTTCCATCCCGTTTTTCTGCTCCTCGCTGCTTCCTTGGCAGCACCGATCAAAGCATCTGAGGGGTGCCTGATGAGCAGCCCTTCATTATTTCAACCAGGACCAGATTTTGGACCCAGAACACTGCATGGCCTCCTAAAACAGCTGCTGCAGTTCTGGTGAGGAGCAGGACTAAATAACTGAGCTTTGGAGGATATAGAAATGAGCTGACAGAAATAAAATAAGGTGCAGCTAATTCGTGCTGCCTCCCCATGGCTCCAGCTTTAAAAGACTTAAAAATACTGAAAAGTGTCAAAATAATCAGAATCTATTATGCAACAGTAGGAAATACTGAAGCTGTTCTTTAAATAGCCAATGACACAGAAGATTTTTTGTGTGCTTTCCAGGGGGTAACTGTTCCTTTTGAATCATAAGAGAAGTTGCTGCTTTTTTCCTTAGCCTTTCACAGTAGTGGGAACTAAAAGCTGGAAGTACAAATTGTGTGTAGATATATAAATTCTGTGATACTATGCATCCTATAGCAAAGAATAGGCATCATATAATGTGCAGTTATAGAAAACTGTAGTCATCTTAACAAATTCATAGTCAGGAAATGCCATTTAACATAGAAGTTGATGTATGGTACTCATTTATTTATTAACTATACCAGGAGGATAGGGAAAATTCAGGATGAGAATTCTGCTGGAGGCTGTGTCCATCATAAAAGACCTCACCTTGCTCTCAACAGTCAGGACTTGAACCTAATGCTGTAAAAACACTGGAATGTTTCTAATTGAGCTGAAAGTGAATTATGACGTCTTGGCAACTCTTGCATTTCACTTGGCTTTGCTTTTGAACTGCTGCAGGTTTGTCTGGGGCCCTCCCTGGAGCTGGAGTTATAAATTTGCCCTGTAACATTTCATGATAGATGGAGTTTTGGACTGTTGGGAATGAGCTTTTTGTGACACTGACCTAAGGTGCTGCTACTCGAAGAACAAAACCACTTCTCCCTTTGTAACCCTGGGCTTGGTTTATTCTCTCAACCTGCAGGAAAAATGCATTTTGCTTCATCATGATCCATTAACGTAAGAAATACTTGTTCTGACTGTGACAACCCTTCCTTTCAGTGGTAATCAAAACAAATGAGGTCAGCATTTCCCTTGGTCCTCCTCAGGCTGTTAATGTCCATGTGGGATAATCATGGGGACAGAAAGAGCTATCAAAAATGTCAAGAAGGCCAGAATGGTTATTTTTCATAGTTGTCATTGTTAGAAAGTTCAGGAGAAAGAAGTGCTGAGTAGCACTGCTGGTGATAATGACAAATAGTGAGGGCTTTGCTTAGAACAGAGGGGAAAAAATTTCATTCAAGAGGGCTCTTGGGAAATCAGGTGGTCTCAAGTTGCCTGGGGGGCAGGAATTTCAATAAGGAGTTTGAAGTGATTTCAGTGTCATTTGTGGTGTTTTCTGATAAATTTGGGTGGATAGGTGAGGAACCTGTCTGCTGTAAAGCTCTCTCAGTACCTGCCACTAAAAGGAAGAAAGGGGACCTGGGTAATTACAGATCAGTTTAATTTTCACTTGCAGGAAGAAAAAAAAAAAAAACACAACTGAAAAAAAGCAGAGGTCTAGGAGGTACTGGAAAGGTAAAACCATGTGGTTGTTTGGGAAAGTGTCATCTGAAAACAAGAGTAATGTCATCTGACAAGATTATAAGTTCTCGTTGCTGGGGGAGAGATGTTATGTGACAAAAAACAACTCTTTTGGGCATGGTGTGCCAGACTCAGGATGAAACTGGGTGCAAAATGGTTGGGTGAGCATAGAATAGTGGAGTAGTTTGGGCTGGAAGGCACCTTGAAGATCATCTCATTCCAGCCCTCTGCCACAGGCAGGGACTCCTTCACTAGACCAGGTTCCTTAGGGCCCCGTCCAGCCTGGCTTTGAACACTTCCAGGGATGGGGCAGCCTTCACCACCCTCCTTCACTGGGAAGGATTTCATCTCAATATCTAATCTAAATCTATCTTCCTTCAGCTTAAAGCCTTCTCCCTTGCTGGTGTGAAAAGTCCCTCTCCAGGTTTCCCATAAGCCCATTTTAGGTACTGGAAGGCTGCTGTAAGGTCAATAAAATGTGTATTTTCAGGTCATTTAATTCAGTCTGGGATGGTGAATACAAAATGTTGTTTCCTCTATTTGTGAACAAACTGGTACAAATTTGAGAATCTGTAGGCTAGTGGAAGAGGTTTCAAGACTTGCTAAACTGGGAAATGGTCATGGAAAACCCAGAAAAAGCGTTCAGCGAGTGTGAGATGCTGGGTTTGGAGAAGCAGCCCTGCAGCCAGCAGCAGCAGCCAGCGGCTGTTGTGCCAGCAGAAGCTGCTGCTGCTGACGCTGGGTCACAAGCTGCACATGAGTCAACAACCTCGGCCCAATGTGCAGAGGCAAACACCACGCTGGGTGTGAACTGCCCTGCAGAGAGCAGAACATGCTGCTGGCTCCTCCTGCTGCCCAGAATACCCAATTTTAGAGCTTGAGGAGACCCTGCATGCTGCCCTAATCCCAGTCTGTGCTGGGCCAGAGCAGAGCTGTTTGCTGCTGCCTCAGCTGGGTGCTGAATGGGCCTGTCTGGCACACAAAAGCTGTTTCCTCCTGCCTGCCTGCCAGCAGGGAAGGCAGAGACTGATGTGGGTGAATAAATGGGGCTCTCTTTTGGGTGCTGTGTGTGGTGCTCCCCTGGGTCACACAGAGGTGACCTGCTAAGCCAGCGTGCTGGGACACTGTGACCACTCCAGCTTGTTTAGCAGGTGTCCATGTTTTCCAAGATGGATAGCTGCTCATACTCAGGTACTTGTGGAAGTCCATTGTTATTCTTTTTTTCTTGGTCTCATTGCCTATTTCTCTTAGTTTTAATCATACATGTCCCTTGTACTGGATTTTTAGGAAAATGTTATTCACACAGTACCTTGTTGCATTCTGTGGGTGCTGCCTGAAGTCCACAGGACTCCTGGGAATTGCATCCATGCTGTTTTTGCAGTCAGTCTGAGCTCAGAATGGATCTGATCAGCTCCTCTTGTCCATGCAGCTGTGGGGTTCCAGGAACACCTCATTTGCCTACTGCTAAAGGCAGGTGATGGAACATCCTGAAATATCTGGGGGTCACCTTGTTTAGTCATGTATAAGGGGACTGCAGGATATACAGAATTTGGGCAATAATTACAGATTTATGGCTTTGAACCACAGTGAGGACAGGTAGGTTTTAACAAGCTGCTAGACCAGGATTTAGGATGCTTCTGTCTTCCTCTCCTAAAGACATCCAAAGAATTTTTCTTGGCTCTGTAGCATTGCCAGGAGCAGAAGGGTTGGTCTCCAATGCTCCCTGCAGCAGTGCTCTGTTGCTGTTCTGCTTCTCTGAGTATTTCCTGGAGAATTTTCAGACCTTCCCAACTCATGGCTGTTTATGAGACTTTCTGCTGGCTGCCAGCAGCAAGTTCTGAGCTTTGCTGGGCTGCGCTGATGGAAATGTGAAAGATAAATTAACCTGCAGGTGCTTAGTCAAAGCTGGCATGTGGTTTTCCAGGCATGGCAGCCAATTCTCAGGGTCAAAGTGTCTGGGCTGTGTTTGGCCAAGTGTCTGGATGGTGGCCAGCATCACGAGAGTGGCTAATTACAGCAGGCTGGGCAGGGGACAGGCATCACTTGGTTCTTGGCCACTCGTTCTTTGCCAAACAGTGCTGGGGTCACAGCAACTTCCACAGGGGGGAGAGACACACATGTGTGTCCCTGCTCTTTGAGCAGAGGCTCAGCAGCGTTCCCAGATGTTCATTCAGCAGTGCAAGGGCTAAACAAACAGCAGCAGATGGGATGGCCCCCGCTGTGTGCTCCACAAAGCTGTGAGACAACTCCAGGACACGTTTTTGTGGAATTGCTGCTCACAGTGGGTCGGGTTGAGTGATTGGGGAGGAAATGAGGGAGCAGCAGGATTGCTGTTGGATCCTTCTCAGTTCTGATTAGGAAGGAGCACTGGAAGATGATGCCTCACCTCTGAGCTCTGTGTGCTGCTGCTGCAGCGAGGGTAAATACAGAATCAATAGCAGGTTTCACAACACTTTTTTTTTTTTTCTCCCTCAGAAATGTTTTGCCGAGACAGTTGTTCCCAGGGGTATTTATTTTAGGAGAGAGGTTATCTCAGGACCAATTTCCCAAGAGACTTCTCTGTTATGTGATGTTTTAGCAAGACAGACCTTCTCCAGGGACTGTGCATTTCTCTCGGGGGATTCATGTTTTGCAGAGCATTTTCTTGCATGTTTCAAAAAGAAACAATTTATGTCCCCATTTGTTTGAAAACAGCACCTCGTATCAGTCGTAGCCTTCAGTCTGTGATGTGATGGCCTCCCTCACCTCCCAGGCTGGACTTCAGGTGGGCAGAAGTCATCCTGCTATCTGCAGCCTGTGATCAGTGCTGCCCCTGGGTCACCATCCTTTCTGGTAGTCCCATCCCTTGCTGCTTTAGGATAAGAGTCTGAGAATACAGCCCCAGGCTCAGGGAATAGAGGAGCCAGAGGCCACAGAAGCTTCCACAACCCACTCCTTTTTTCTCTTGGTTTCCCTACAGGAATGACTTTGCTGCCATTTGCGAGCCCAGCTCAGCCCTTATAGGGCTTTCCCAGAGTCCCAGGGTGACAAATTCAAAGCCAAACAAGGAGCAGTGTCGTGCTGTTTCCCACCACTGCCAGCACTGCCACATGATGATTTCTGGAAAAAATCAGAAAGACTGAAAGACTTCTGAAGTGCAGTGTTGTCTGAGAAACCCTGGAGTGACTGGCTCTGGGGGGTTTCCATTTCCAAGGCTGGGCATTGCTGGATTCCCAACCTGCTTTAAGTAGGGCAGAGAATGTGAGTGGAAGGGGAAAGAAATGTCACAGGCTGGCAGGGAGCTGTCTGCCCCTGCAGGGACCGGGCTTCCCGAGGTGGATCCAAGCCATCAGGCTTCACAGCCAGGAGGAGCTGCTAATTTCAGTTGTGGCACTGCCCCAGCTGCCCTGCTTGGAAAAATGCTTGGGTTTTGTTTGTGCACAAGGGAGTCGTGTTTTGCGGGTGCCCCGTCCACCACGGGGGACGTCTCTGTGAGCAGAGGGCCAGCACTAATGCCATCCTGTGTGGCTGGGAATGAATTCACCCTTTATTCCACGCTCTCCATCCCTGCTGCCTCGCTCACAGGCGGGAGGAGATGCTGCCCTTTGCAGCTCCTCACCCTGGTGCCTCTAATCCCGGACAAAACCCAGCCCGTGGAGCAGCAAACACAACAAGACCTCTATTCTTAGCCTGGAAGGCCTCAGAGCTGGTTCTTTGGGGTGTGGGGCGATGAATATGCAGTTGCTGGAGCTCTCACAAAGCCCTGAGCTGGGAGCAGGCTCTCCTCTCCCATTGGATCTGTAGCCTTTGCTGCAGCTTTTCACAGTTACATAAATATGGCCTACTTTCCCCTCACAAATTAACATCTTGCTCGCTAAGTTTAGGCTTTTGCTTGCATACAAAACAAACCTGCTTTTTCACACACAGCTGGAAAACCTGGGTGGCCCTGCCCCTATAAAGCTGGGAGGGAGTACCTTCATAGAAGTGACAGAAAGTGGCACTGACAGTGTCTCCTTGCAAGCCCTGGACACCACACTGCAAATCATTAAATTGCCCCTTTTTTCCCTCTGGGAGAGTGCTGCCAAAGGGTCTCTCCTCCTGGAGACTGGAGGTTTGGCTTGGGGCACAGAGCAGACAGCTCCTCACTCCCCACAAGACACAGATGTGGGGATTACAGTAGTTTCACGAATATAAGCTGCACCTTTTTCATTGAAGAATCCAGCCTACCCCAGTGGTGCGGCTTATATTCAGGTGCGGCTTATCTATGGACAAATCCCAGTGAAACGCCAACCCGGAAGTGAGAGCCGGCCAAGCAGAGTGGCAAGTGGCAGCCGCTGGGAGCATGAGACTGCCCGGAACGGGGGCTGCAAGTGTGCGGCCCGGCCCCTGTGCCACGGGGAGGCGCTGGGACCG
>VRYO01001717.1:2118937-2155253 GCA_009812075.1 Sialia sialis | reverse complement strand
ACCACCAGATCTCTCTGGGATGAAGAAACAATCATAATCTTGACATAACATCAAACCTCAGCTTCTTGCTTCTCTTGTGGTGGGAATGAGGATGGGATAGTTGGCTCTAGGCCCTGAAGTGATCATCCCTTGGGCCTTGGATGTGCTGCTCCAGGCAGAGAATCCATCCACAGCTATGGATCCACAGCGAGACTTTTCCTCTTGCGGGGCTGATGGAATGCTGAGACTTGAAATATGTTCTGACAGCTCCTGGCAGGGTGACCTGTGAGGGGGAGGTTTCCTGGAGCTAGGTGCCAACACCCTGAGGCCAGTGGAGCAGGCAGGCAGGGTTTTAGCTCAGGAGGACAGATCCTATCCTCTGCTGTGGGAGTGTTTGTCATTTCAGGTGAGTCTTGAAGGTGTGTGACAGCCACCCAGAGATGGGGATGGGGCTGGTGTGCTCCCAGGTTAGGTGCTGGGAAGGCTCTTGACTTGGAAGTTCTGCACTTGTAATTCCATGCATCACCCATTGATTTCTATTAACAGCAGCCCTGTGGCTAGAGATCCATGTGTCTGCAAACACCAGTGGGAAACCTTGGAGTACAATGCATGGCTGGGGTTTTGGGGAGGGTAGAATGCCTCAAACATCTGACTTGACTTTCATTTTAATCCTTCTGGCCAAACTGTGCTCCCCCAGGTGAGACCTAGACCTTCTGAGTGGCAAAGCACCGAAACAGAGGAGGGGAAGAGGTCTGGGAGCTTTCAAAAACCTGAAAAAGGCACGAAGTACAAAGCTCTCACTTCCTTCCAGAGGCTCACACACTTCTAAGCACGTGGTGTTTTAGAGAAATAAAATCTATGGAGTGAGGAATTGATGTCCCTTTGGGAAGGATTCTGGTTGAATCTCTGGTTCCCACCGGTTTGGGTCTGTCATTGCAGCAGATCAGCAGTGTCAGAGACTGCAGGCAGCTCTGCCAGCAGCTTCCTGACAGTATCCAAAGGGGAGGTGTCACGGCTGGAGTGTCTTTCCACCCCCTCCAACAGCCCTGCCAGCCCTTGGGATCTGTATCAGGACGACCCAGACAATGGCGATGAGAGAGGGAGGCTGAGCTTTACACCGTGCTAGTGCTTTGGGGATGTGCAGCCCTGGCTCAGGCCAGCCCCACGCCATCCCTCAGTGTCCCTGGGGGGCACTGGGCTTGGGGATTTTATGTTAAAAGTAGAAAGGAGTCACCCAGGAAAAGCTGAACTATCGCTGCCCTGTGGCACAGCTCTTCCCCTGCCAGGTCCCAGCAAACTAAGACAACGGGGTCCCCGTGCCCGGGCAGTCCCTTCCTCACTCCGGTGGCGCGTGGGGCCCTCATCTCCTGCCTGCCCACCGTCAGCAGCGGATGCTGGCCAGCCCTGCATGGGCAGCGGCCAGCCCGTGGCAATAATGAGAGCAAGTCAGGCAGTGAGTGCCATCCTATGCAAGCCTCTGTCTGCTCTGTGTGTGTGTGCATCTGCCAGAGCTCTCCCTTCTCCCCCTTCCCTCTCTTTCCTAACCCCCCTCCTTCCACCAGCTCTTGTTCTTTGCACGACATGCAGGGCTGGGGAGCCGGGGGAAGTGGCACAGTGCTGCTGCTCTGGAGGAGATAACCGTGGCTGGTCCCTCTCTGTCCCTGATGCACCGGGACCCCGCAGCTCCTCAGGGCCTCGACCAGCCATGCTCAGCAAGCACCCAAAGCCACGCAGATGCAGCCCAGGTAAGAACCAGGAGGGCCTTGGAGGGTGATGGAAGGCCTCGTGGTCCTTCCCTTGGCTGCATCCCTGGGGGAGGAGGGATTCTGCCTTGCTCCTGCCCCAGTTTCCTACTGGGAAGGAGGACTCTGCAGGCAAAGTGGGAGGGGAAGGCTGCTGCTCGGATGTCACCCCTATTAATGCCACCGCAGTGCTTCTCCCCGGGCATTAATGTTCCCGTGGCATCTTGTGAATGGTCAAAGGGACATAGGCACGGCTTGTATTTAATTAGCAGGCGGGGAAAGTGCAGCGTTTCTTAGGCTCAGCCCAGCCCTGGCTGGGGAGGAGCGGGACTGGCTCTGGGGTGATCTCCGTTGCAATGGGATTTGCGCTGGGCCTTTGATGCTGGGAGAAAACATCAGCCCTTGCTTGTGCCTGCACCCCTGAGATCTTCACCATCTTGGCATCTCCCCCCCTTCCCTGCTTTGCTACTGTTGTGGTTTTAAAATGGTGGATTGTGTTTGATTTGAATATTTGGGTATCTGTGACATTGTGGCTGAGCGCTGGGGCTGAGCTGGTTAAAAATAAGACTAATTGGAGCGAAAAGAGACCGTGTTGGAGGAGAGGGAGCTGCACTGAGCCGAGGCTGGAGTGAAAACTTGCAGATGGCAGAGGCACGTGCACTCTTTGGGGGAAGAACCAGCTAAACTGGGGGGTTTCTTTTCCACAACACCCCCACGGCGGTGAGGGCCAGCTCCTTGCTCTCCCATTAAATAAATTGGGAAATGAACGGGTTATTTGGCACAGCTGACAAGTACAAGAGCCCCGTTGTGCTGGCATTTTGTCCCCGTGGCTGGTCCCGGCTGCTGTGCCCCATCCCAGCGGAATGCGGTCGAATTCCTCCCTCTGGGGACCTACAGGTTGCAGAATGAACGGGCTGAGCTTTCCCTGTCCCGCTGTGCTGCCCTCCTCTCGTCCCTGCACCCCCAGAGCAGCGCTGGGACCAGCCTGGCCTGTCCCCCTGTCCCCTTTCCATGGGATTCTGGGGACGTTGCCCATCTGGGCTTTAGGCTCAGGCTTTGGCAGAGCTCAGGGAGCGTCTCTCCTCAGCCTGGAACTGCTGGCAGCCACTGTCCCGAGGAGAAACTGGTGCTGGATGCATCAGATGTTTTCATGAAAGATACACCGTCTGCTGGAGAAAGAGGACGAGCTCATCTGCTCGCCTCATTTATATTTTAGTTCAGGCTATAGCAGCAGCCTGCAGAGACAGATGAAAGAGAAATCCCAGCTCACCCTCGTGGCTAACTCTGTTTGTATTTCACCCTACAAATACCCACGCGGTGTTTAAAGTTCAGCCCATGCTCAGGTGTTGGGAGCGAGCCTGTGGCACAGTTGTGTATCCGCGGAGCGGTAAATGGCCCTCGGAAATCCCTGCTGTGGGACCGGGATGCCCTGCAGGCCCCAGGCTTTGGGATAATAGCGATAAGAGCAGAGCAGCAGCAGACCTTGTCCGTCATAAATGGCTTTGGGGCTGCAACCCCGAGCTCTGGGGCTGATTTTTAACACTCAATAAACAGCTCGTTTGCACTAGTCAGCTCGCAGAAAGCAGGCTGCTTGCAGGCGCCTCGGATGATCCCCCAGCAGAAAATTAACCCTATCTGTCAGCAAGCCTCGCTCCCTGCCCTGTGCTGAGCCCCGGATCTGAGCCGAACCCTGCGAGGGTGGCAGGGATCATTGCGGAGCAGTGTGGTGAATGTGTCCCAGCTTCCCAGCCGCGCACAGAGCCGCGATCCAGCCGCTGCCATATTGACAGCAGCAGCGATGCCGAGAGCTGGGAGGGCTCCAAGGCTGCACAGAGCAGCTCTGTGTCAGCTCCGATCCTTTCTGCCTCCCTGCTCCTCGCTCGCAGCATCCTCCCCAAAGCGCAGCAAAGCCGCTCCTGGGCACCGCAGCACGTTTCCTCGGAGAACAATTACGGAATTGTAATAAAGTGCTTTAAAAGGGGAATTCTTCCCTTTGGTTTCTGCATGCTCTTCTCAGCCTGGAGCTCCCTGCCCTGCTTTGCTGTTGGTTTTGTGTCCCACCTGCCCAGAGGAATCGGGGAGGGAGCAGGGAGCGCAGTGGAAGCATCTGTTCTGCTGCCGAGCCCAGGAGCCACAAGCGTGGCCAGGAGACACTTTTGTCATTGACACAGGGGACAATTTAAATAGCTGCCGTGTTCTGAGCTAAGCCTCAGACGCATCTGCGGATCTCATTTTATGTAACTCGCTTTTATTTTTGAACGCATTCTTTCATTTTCAAGGCGAGTTTGGCTCGATGGGTGTCTCTCATCTCCTGCCCTGCCTGGTAGAGCACATCTGAGGTGGTTTCTCTGATCATCCCCCATCACCTGTCCCTGAAATTCTGGCTCTCCTTGTTTCACCTTCCAGGATTTCCTCCCTGATGTGGAGAATGATTTGAGATAAACCAACTCCTTTTAAAAACATTCTGAGCTTCATCTGTGGATATTTCCTGGTGGTAACTTGAGATTTTTTTTTTTCCAGAAGGGGGTTCTGTTTGCAATTAAGATAAACGTGAGGTTTGTTTTGTAGCTTAGCAAGTGATCTACACCGATCATAATTCCTTCCTTCCAAGGCAGTCACCTTGTGCTGGACCAAGTGTGCTTTCAGCCAAGACAGCAGGGCAGCCTGGCACAGTGAGCAGAGTTGGATGCGAGCTACAAGAAATTCCTTCCAGGTTTAATTGCAAACGGTGGTGGAGAACAGCAATCTCTGGAGAATGATTAATTAATTACTAATCTGAATTCCCTTGGGGCTGGGCCCATATCAGCACCACTCTGGATTGACTATGAAGGAGAGCAAATGACATTTTATTCCTTTCAGTAGTCCAGCAAAAGCCCAAACCCCCCTGGTTACAGCAGTGTTGTTGCAGGTTTGTGGCTGAGCCTAAGGCAGGATTTGCAGAATTCTCAGAGCCTGGACACAGCTCCCTGTGCTTGGCATTTTGCAGTCACAAAATCTCAGAATGGTTTGGATTGGAAGGAACCTTAAAGCTCATCAAGTTCCAACCTCCTGCCATGGGCAGGGGCACCTTCCTCTGGTTGCTGAGCATCCTCTGGAAAGATCTCAGAGGCAACAGGGTCTCAGGAAAACACACCAGGGAATGACTTCACCTACGGGTAGCTGCCCAGCACCACAGCAAAGTAGAGAAGTACTTTTCTTGGCAGGAGGGAAAGTCCTCTTGGACCAACAGGTTGTGAAGGCTTGAACGAGGCCCTTGGAGCACAGCACCAGCCAGGAGAGATGCTGCCAAAGGCCCAAGAAAAAATCACATAGTAAAAGCAACTGCAGCTGGTGGAGCTGTTTGGTCTGGATGAGAAAATCCAAAAAAACATATGAGTAATGGCCAAAACACCTGGAATAGGCAGGGAGGCATTGGAAAGAAAAAGGCCCCTGGAGAGGGAGATTAACATGTAGGGAAGAGGCTGGCAAATTCCCTTCTGCCCTTCCACAGTGACAGCCAACGCTCCCAAAGCTGCACGTGTTCACTGCTTGTGTGTTTGCTGCTGCCAGGTTAGGAGGAAATTACTTTAGAGTAATTTTTGGAGAGATTTAAATTTTTGGATGGCATTCAAGCCTAATATCAAAATGAGTTATTTTATTAAAAGCGTTTAAATAGAAACTAAAGAGTGGTTGGAAGCAGGGGGGCTATTTTAGAGGGAATTTGCTATAAACCCACTGCACAGAAGCTTTCTAAAATATTACCCTGTAAAAACCCCATAATTCTCTTTATCTTCAATTTAATTACATTTCCTGTAGTGCCTGTGTCAGAACAGTTCACTTATTCTTGTTCTCTATTAACTCACACCTGCTCTAGGAAACTAGAGGGAAAAATTGTTGGCATACAGAGTCATTTGTGTGTTATTCAGAATCTCACTGAGCTCACAAAAAGGGTCTAATGAGGTGCTGGAGAAGTAGGAATTGGGGGTCTCATACCCCCAGTGATGGCTGTGAGATGGCAATACCTAAAACTGGTGTAAAAGAGGGAGAAGTGGGAGATCCAGGGATTTGTCCCATCCTGTGTTAGTGGGCCAGAGTTGAATCTGTTTGGGACTGCAGCAAAGGCTCAGAGTGTCTGAATAAAGAGGCAGAATCATCCAGAGCTGTGTGGATTGAACACTTTAGTGACCTCCTCCAGGCCACAACGAGTATTTGTGAGTGAGAGCTGAGAGACGTCCTGGGACTGCTGTGAAAACCTTGTCACTTGTGACCCCCTGCACTGCCCGGAAGGAATCTGGGGGGCATGGAAATTATGTATTAAACCAAAAATAACATGCTAGAAGTTAAATTTGGCTTGGGTTTTGAGGCAAGGGCTGCAGCTGACTGTTATTTAACTCAGACAAACCAGCCTGTGGTGACAGAGGCAGAGGATGAACCTCAACCTTTGGCTGTGGTTTGGAGGAGATTTCGCTGGCCATGGTATTTTTGCAGTGCTTGTCTTCTGATAACTGGAGATGTGATTTAATCCTAGTCAAGAAGACCTGGGCTTTGCCAGGGGAGGGTGAGAACAAGGCAAACAATTCCATGGCATGACAGGCTTGGAAGGAGGGGATCCAGGCTGATGGAGAGCCGGGATCTTTGCTGCAGTACTGCTAATCCCTGTGTTTTTCTAGGAGGTTTTGCAGGACTCTGCCTCTCCCCAGGGATGGTGTCTGGTGATAATGTGCTATCTCAAGGCACGTTTCCTGCTTATAGCACCGGGATGCCAGGGCCAGCAGTGCTTTAGCAGAGAGGAAGGTGACTACAAATTTCCAGGGAAAAGTCAATGACTTGTTAAATTGCATTATTATTATTATAATCACTTTTCTTTCTTTTTTTTTTTTTTTTTTTTTAAGTCATTCAGCTTTGTCAGGATCAAAAAGCAATGGAGATCCCATGGCTTGAGCTCTCAGTGAGCCTGTGACCCCCATGAGTGCCTGTGTGACACTCCTGGCTGTTGTCACTGCTGGCTGTGCTGAGCCCACAGCTGGGGGATGTTGGTGCCGTGGGTGAGGTTGGTGTTTCACTCACCCTGGTGCCCTGGACATCCCACACATGGTCTCTGGAGGATGGAGGTGGGTGCAGGAGAAAGAAGGGGGATTGGAGCCCCTACACTGGGGTGAGGGCACCGAGGGATGTACAACCCCAGGTGGGTTCAGGGGGTCACACCGCTGGGGCGATGTTTTGCCATCCCGTGCCCAGCAACAAGACCCTGCTTTGCTTTGTGCCAAAATCTCCCTTGGCCCTGCTGACACCTGGGCTCTTCAGTGCAATTCTCCCACCCTTCCTGTCTGTCCAAGTCCTGGAGACGAGCGATCTGAGGGCCACAACCTCCCCTAAAGCTCCGGGAGCCTCTCACGGCGAGGCGGGCGGGCTCTTTATCCCAACACAGCGAGCGCTTTCGCAGGCATCCCCCCGCTCCCCGCCCCCCGATGCTCCCCGGCAGCCCTGGGCATCCTCCGCCCGTGCCCTCGGGGGGACGAGCTGCGCTTCTGCTGCCAGGTGGGTGAGGCGGGGATGCGCTGCGATGCTGAGCAGAGCGCTCGGGCTGCGCAGCCGGGCTGGGGCTGATGAGAGAGCGGCTCTGAGCTGCCGCTGCTGCCCGGGGAGATGTGGGGAGGGGAGGGGAGGGGTGCCGAGGTGTGACTGTCACCCCGAGCCGGGGGCTGGCTCTGAAGAAGCTCCGCTCTCTCCCCAGAGCCGCTCTGAGCGCGCTGTCGGCACGGACCCACCGGCGGAGAGGACAGGTCAAAGGCAGTGAGTGTTCTTTTTCTCGGTGTCTGTCTGTCTGCAGTGCCTCTGTGCTCGGTTTTTTCCTGGCTTTCTCTGCATGTGAATGGATGGTCTTAATCTCCTGATGCCCCTAAGAGATGTTATGGATTGCTGCTCTGTTTATTTGTTTGGTTGTGTTTTTAACCTTTGTGGTGCTATTTTTATTTTGTATTGGGATGGCTTCTTTTTCTTTGCTCAGGTGGTTTGATAACCTGAACGTCCTAATCACACCCTTCCCTTGCTGTCTCTCAAGGAGAAACCCCCAAAACACACCCATGATGAGGCTGGTAATTCTCCTTGACCGGGTTCCTTCTGTAGGAGGGGGAGGCAGGATGAAGGATGGAGCAGGGGAGGCAAACCCCTCACCGAGACCTTTATTGCAATTTGCCAGACACTGCAGATTAAATTTTAAAGGCGTAACTGACTGGATTTGTTTGCAAACAGAGGGAACATCCACGGGTATGCCAGCTGAACAGTGGTATTGCCTCCATGAGAAATGCAGGTCCCAGCACCCCTGAAGTCAGACTTTGGGATCCCAGGGAAGTTGGGTGCTGCTCAGAGGTGCAGGTGGTTGCTGTGGGGGCTGAGTGGGTGGGAGTGGGGGTGAGCAGAAGGCTCTTTCATAACAGTACCCCAAAATTCAGGCTGCTAGAGGAGGCTGCAAGGGAGAGGGCAGATGGCTCTGCTTCCAGCTCGGAGCAGCAGTGGGAAAGAGAAGCAGGAGCTGCTGGACTCTAGGAAGTCATGTGCTGCAGCCCCACATGTGGGTGAGGCTGTTAATGAGGAAATTTAAAGGGGCTTAAGGAATTACAAGGATTGATTTCAGTCAGAAGCAGCCGGTCGGGGTGAGGATTAAGGAAATGCACTCACTGGCAATGCAGAGCAATCCTTGTTCCATTAATTTAGTGGGGAAGAGGCTTTGTGCGTTTTTAATGTAATCAGCTTTTAAGAGGCATGTTGCACTGGTCAGCCCAAGCTCCAGGGTCTCCCCAAGCCCCAGCAGAGCAGGGTCCTGACTCCTCACACACCCTCTCAGCTCTGATCAGCTCCTTGGGCTCCTCCTTGGCTGTTCCCATCGACAACATGACATAGAGGGCACCTGGAAAATCAGGAACCTTTACCTTTGCTCATTGTAGAGTCCTGCTTTCTGTCCCCTGGCTCTCCTGCTTGGTGGATCTCACCTTCACTCTGTGTTGATGTGAGAGTTGTCAACCAGTTCCTCCCCAGTGTGCCAAGGCTCATGAGAACCCCGCCATCTCCAGTCTCCCTCTTTCCTTCCCTCCTTCCCTCCTTCCCTCCCTTTTTGCAGGCTGTGCATCTCCTTGCTGGCTCCCCGCAGGCTCCCACCACCCCTGCCAGGCCTTGCTTCCTTTGAGTTATTTTTGTGTGAGTGCTTGAGCCTGTGATGGTGAAAGGAGCAGCACCTGCAGATGCGTGAAGTCCTCCTGTTATTCTGTTTGCAGTGCCAGCTTTTCCATGATGCCTGGCCAGTAACATCAGTCATGACCTGGAGGGACAGGCACAAGAGGTAGTTTGGTCTTAGCGAGGTCAGCCCCGAGCTCTGCCCGCTGAGGAGAGACCTTCGGAGGTGTTGGAGGATGAGTGGGATAATGCCAACTCCTGCTGCTCCCTGGTGAGCTGGGACACCAAACTCTGACTGCTTTAGACGCGAAGCTGGACTTTACCTGCAGTCCTGGTCGTAGAAGGAAATGCTGTCTCTCCTCTGCGACCATCCCTCGACTCTCAACGTCTTCCATTGAACAAATTGACTTTCCACGCTAGGACACAAGGATCAAATGGGTTGAGGACAACTGGCCTTTCTTGGCTTTGGCAAAGAGGATTCTTTGGTGTATTTTTAAGTGCCAGGACATGAAACAGTAATTCTTTTCTTCCTGCACTCCTGCAAGCAGCCCCGACTGCAGTCCAAGCCAGCCAGTTAAAGGGTTAACCATAGCTGGATGCCTGAATGGCTGCCTTACTGATCCCACGGAGGTAACTGGAAAGACACAGTGCATCCCTCACCTCTTCCCATCCTGTCACTGTCTACCTCGTCTAGCAAGCCTTTCAGCTCACTGCAGTGTCCCCTCTTCCCTCCTGCCCTTCCCTTGCCTCCTCGCCTCCTCCAGACCCAATTTCTTTCCCTCTCTCTCTGTCCCTCTCTCTCTCCTGTGTCCTGTCTTGGAAGTCATCACCGAGAGAAGTGTGTTCCATGAGGAACCAGCTCCCTGCTCTGCCCCCCAGCCTCTCTGCTCCCTGCTGCAGCCCCTTGATCTCAGCAGCGCTGCGGAATGCCTGTCACACCTCTGGCTGGGAAATTCGGGAGCAAACAGAGGCACAGGGCACTGAAAGGTGGAGGGTAGGAGGTGTCTGGAGAGGTACCAGAAGGATCCTGCAGCAGGCAGTCCAGTGGCAATTCCCGTGCTCTCATCTGGAGTTTGTGGAGTGCAGCATCCCTGGGGGATGTTGGAGGCTGTGCAACAATTCCTGGGACTGAGGAGTTCCTGGGTTTTGTGCTTGTTAAACGCTGCGAGCTGCCTGTGCTGCACCAGGGAGACACTCGGTGCATTTAATTAACATTTAATTTGCTTCAAGATTACATTAAAATGTGCAATAATAGAAGCTCTCCGAAGGGCGGGAGGAGAAGGGGGAAACAGGCGCGCTACAGATTGGCTCAGGCACTGGTGCTGAAGTGTTCTGCAAGAATTACAGATGGAAGGGGGAAAAATGCTTGTGCAGCCACAGAAAGTACTCGGCATCTGTTTGGCAGCAGGGCTTGGAGAAGGGCTTTCAGCAGCTCCAAGTGGGTCCAGCAGCTGAGAAGTGGAGATGGGGCCACTGAGTGCTCCTCCCATGGCCTGGAGGAGAGAATGGCCTGGTTTGATGTCCAGGGAATCTCCAGAGGAGATGGAGGGGCAGATCACAGAGCCTGTGCAACCCCACGGAGCAGCCCCTACATGTTTTTGGGGAGAGGGTGATGCCAGTCCCGTGCAGTGTCTGTGTGTGTTCCCTTTCCCTGTCCCTCTGTCCCTGTCCATCCCGGGTTATGTAATGAAGGATGCTGCGGCTGCTGTCCCGGGAAGGGACTGGGCAAGGACACCAGGGGCTGGCACAGGATTGAGGGCTCTGGGGCTGGGCTGAAATTTAGAGGAAAAAAGCAATAAACTCATTTTCTGCCTGGGTAAGCGTGTCAGGAAACAGGCAGTTTGATCCTGCTTATGTAATCCTGAGTCTAAAGAAGCCATTTGGGATCGATCCTGGCTGGGAGCTCACGGTGCTGCAGCACAGGCTCACCTTGCAGGTGCCTTATTACCTCTCTGCTTCCTCAGCCCTCTCCTGCCCTCCACCTCTGGTGTTTGTGCTGTTGCTGGTGCTGCTGGAACATGGTGACTGATTTCTTGTACTGCTGCCCATTGCTCTCCTCCCACACCTGACCAGAGCAGGACTTTCCAAGAAACCATCCCAAAGCGCAGCCTTTCAAAGCCTTTTTGCCAGCTGAATGCCTGGTGTGAGTGAGCCTTCAGCTGCTCTGGTGCTGCGTTCACCCTTGACATCTGCCTGGAGATGTCTCAGGGGCCCTCTCTCACATGAGGGAACTGAGGACACAGATCTGGCACGGAGCCGCTGAGGTTTTTTTTGGGTTTGTTCTTTTTCTTTTGCCAAGCTGGCTAGACTTATAATCATCCTCTTCTTTGGTTTTCCCCTGCTAACACCCCTGCTTCCCCACCTCGACCACAGGAACAGAGGGATGAGGACTCGCCTGGGCTGCCTGTCTCACAAATCAGACTCATATAATGATTTCACAGCTATTCTTCCGGACAAGCCCAACCGGGCTTTGAAGTGAGTATAGCTGCAGCATCCCACCCCAACCCCACCCCTGCCCTTCCCCTCCCCAGCCACCACCTCCCTCCTCCAGTACTGTCTTCCTTTTGTTGTACTTAGTATGAGCTGTGACTGCTTCCAGGAGGAATACAAACCGGCACTGATCCAGCAGGAACAGCCTCAGGAAATACCTGAATCTTTGACATCAAACAGGACATGTCCACAGTGCCCACCACCGTGTGGAGGACATGTCTGCACCTATTTGGGGATGTAATTTACACCTCAAATCAAAGCCTGATTGGTGATGTTGGCTTGGTGTAAGAGGTGATCAGAAATTTCAGGTCATCTTCAGCTCAGCCTTGTGTTCAACACTGCCAAAATTTGGCTGGTGGTTTGCACAATGCTTGAGGGAGATGCTTCAAACCCTCCAGAAGTCCTGATTTGAGATGTGTGGGATGGGACTCATCTGATCACAAGTCCCTGCTTACACCTGAGCTAAGATCTGTCCTTCCCCTGAAAGGCAAGCCAGAGAAACAAACGCTTCTGCAGGGCTGAGTTTCATTTTGCCTGACTTTTGGCTTTTGCCATGTAAATGTCTGCATCTGAGCTTGTTCCCTGGGCCTCTGCTTAGAGTCAGTGAGGAAAAATGGGTCCCTTTTTGGGTATGATTCATCTGGCCTATCTTACCTGCCTGCCTGGGGTTGTGAGATGAGCAGAGTCCCTGCAGGTCCCTTGGTGTGTCCTCATTGATTCTAAAGGAAGCCCAGGGTTGCTTGGCTCAGTTCTACACTCTAGACCTCCAAAACCAGGTGAGAAGAATTCCAGCCTCCCTCGGTGTCCTCATCGCACAGCTCCAGAGGGGATGAGCAGCCGTGGGCTGTCTGTAACTTGCCCCTTCCTTTCCTTACAGAAGACTGTCAACAGAAGAAGCGACACGATGGGCAGACTCTTTTGATGTCCTTTTGTCCCATAAATGTGAGTAGAGATTGAATTCCACTTTTCTTTTCCTTCCTCTGCCCTTAACCCCCATCCAGGGACATGGTCTCCCTCAGAGCTGCTCACTCCCCAGCAGTCACCATCCTTTACAGGCAGGGGAATAAAAAAGAGTTTTGTGTGTTCCCTTCACCTCTTTGTTCCTGACCACAAGGAAAACCACAACTGCTAAAGCCACCAGCCCAAGGTGCTGCCTTTTCCGGCTCAGTACCCTTGGCCAGCTGGCCCTGCTGCAGAGGAATGGCCCGTGGCGCTCCTGAGCAGAGCCTGATTTGCAGTTATCACAGCAAACCCGAAAATTTCACATCCAGAGACCTTATGCTAACCTGTAATCAGCACTCCCAGCTCTGTTCAATCCTGTGAGTCCTGTTCAGCCAATACTGCTCTGCTTCACCAGCATTTTCACACTGAGAAATTATAAACAAAGCAAAGTTCCCAGCATGGGTTCATTCATGGGCTTCTATTGGAGAATAAAACCCAAATGAGTTGAGGTTGGTGAAAAGTCAACGTGGATGCTGAACTGGTTTTATGGCAATCAGGAGCTGTCTGGCTTGCTCAGAGACTCAGGCTTTCCTTACATTTTAAAATGTAAGTGTAGAATTATGTTATTAAGCAAAGGGTAATTTTGCTTGGTTTCTACTGAGAATGACAACAGTTTTGGCAGGGAATTAAGTGACAACTTTAAACAGGCTGGCTGACCAAGGCAGGAAAAGCAGGATGTAATTTTAGCAGCAGTATCTAGTTGAGATCATTGCTCTTGCAGCCAATAGGGGAAAAAATATATGGTGTAGCTGGATATGGCTAGAAAGGAACATTTCTTTTGTGGGAATTCAGAAGAAGAAAGGGAAAATGCACCGAGGAGATTACAGGGTAATCACCTGGGGGTGGAGAGAGGGGAGGGCAGGGTATTCACATTCCTATTATCATCCCAAACCCAAAGCCATGTCTTCTTCACTGGTGTAAAAGTAGAAATTTTCTTTATTAGGCTACAGAAGAATCTCTTGGATTACAAACCCCAGTGAATTTATTCACCTATGTCCTGATGTTATACAGATTCTTCCCTCTTCAGCTGACTACTGCAAAATCCTATGCTAAATCAAACCCTAGTTCAATTATTTCGTCCAGCAGCCTCCACAAGGGTGTCTGGTTTTATTAATAAATTAGCCTTATAGAGTGATAAATGAATTATCAAGATCGCTCCCATCTCTTAGAATGGAAAGTAATTCTGATAACTCTCTGGCACTAATGAAAAATATTCAGTTTCTAATGAAAAATATTCAGTTCCTAATAGCAACAGAAGGTGATCTTTAAAATTTAAATTAATCTTTTTTTATCAGCAGTCACGGTGACATTGCCTGGTGATTGGTGGCAAAAAAAAATTTGTTGTTTAATAAACTACTTTCTAAAGGAATGTTTTATAACTGCTCTGCACCTGAAGTTTCTGGAATTGTCAGCCTGGCAGCCAAGGGTTATAATGATGCAAATGCAAAAAGTTCTGTTGAAACAGAAGTGTTATTTTAGTTACACTGGTTTAAAGGAGAGAAGAGCATGTACTCATAGAATTAATTATATTGTACAAGTTGCATTTTTGCTGTTAGGATGTGCTGATGTTAGACAGCTAAGGGAGCCTTATGCCTTAACTGGCCAAAATCTGGGGGTAAATAAAGCTGTGCCTGGCCTGCTGGCATCTGTCTGTAGGGAAGCTGCCAGCAAAAATTCTGCTTTTAGTGCCAAGAGGAGGACAGAGCTGTCCCAGTCTAATTTCCCTGTGGCTGCTCAGGTGAACAGCATTAGCCAGGGAAAATTGGAATTCATGCTTGGGGGCATGGGCTAAGGACCAGCTGAGCTTGAAGAGAATTCCCCCCAGGACTCACAGCATCAGCAGGTAGAGCTTTTCTGCTTGACACATCTGTCAGACACTGTCTTCACTAGATAGACAGCTCGTTTAATTTGGAAAGGGGGCTGTGATTTTGGGGGGTTGTGTGCTGCTTTCTGCTGCAGTCAGATGGTTTAAGTCCCTTCCAGCCAAACGGCTCTCCAGGGAAAATAAATCCCAAAGTGCTCGAGAGGGACTCAGGAACTGGATGGAGCAGCTGAGAACGGGGCAGACCTTGTGGGCAATATTGCAAAGGGTTGGAGGAGTGGCAAAATTTCTCCAAGGAGCAGGAATGTGGATCAGAGCTCCCTGAGAGGCTCTTCAGAGTGCCCAGCTGAGCAGGCTGTGCTCATACACAGAGGAGGCTCACAGGGCTGCAGTGAGATGGAGAAAAACACTTCTTCCCCTTCCTATTTTCATGAGACTCCAAGAGGTTTCTAAATGGATGTGACCCGAGGAGGTGCCATGCATTGCACTCTGTGCAGAGTCTCATCATGCCCAGATTTTGATTTGAGCCACCTGGTCTAGAGGGAGGTGTCCCTGCCCATGGCAGAGGGGTTGGAATGAGATGGTTTCTAAGGTCCCTTCCAGCCCAAATCATTCTGTCATTCTCTGATCACCTTTGCCAGACATCCCTTGAAGTGTGATGGCCCTGGGAGCTCCCCCTGATCTCCCCTCACCTTTCCAATGAATGAATGACTGTGCAGGCAATGTTTGGTCCTGACTTGCTGCGAGGAGGATTGAAATCCCTTGGGATTTGGAGCAATTGTCTTGTCCTGGGAGATTCCCAGGCCGGGTAATGCCCCTCTGCATAGAGTGGTCTGATTTGGATTAATTCCCCAAGCCATCCAAAGGATAATTTGAGTTGACGTTAACAGGAGATTGTGAGCAGGAGATGCGGGAGGGCTCTCCCCACCTCTTTTTTGTGCTGGCCCTGGGACTCAATTCCCTCATCCCTCTTGGAGCAAGCAGTGCCGAGCAGCAGGATGCAGACAGATAGGTCAGTGCAATGATATCCTAATTGTTTTTGCTAATGGGTAAAGCAAATCAAGGGAGAAGCCCCGGGGTGAGGCAGACAATCCCTATTTTACATCAGGAGCCCTGTCTGAGCTCAGTGCCAGACGCAAGCCCTGCTCCCTGGGGTCAACAGCAGGAGAGGGCAGCCTGATGCTTCTGCTCAGGGAATGGAGAGAGTAAGGGGCAGACCGTGTGCAGCCTTTCCTTGGGTGCCCAGGGAGAAAAAACATTTTTTAACACTCTGGATTTCAGCTCTTTTCCCATTTTGTGCCAGGGAAGCGAGCTCGGAGTGGTCTCCAGAGTGTGAGTGCGTGCGTGTGAGTAACTGAGGAGTAATCCCCTCGCCGTGCCGTGCCCAGGGGGCACAGGCTGGCCAGCCAGATGAGGATTTCTTTTGACAGGCTGCTGGAGGGAAACACAAGCAATAGCATGTCTCACTGTGTGTCCCTCACAGGGCTGGACACATGGCTTATCCTTGGTCCAGCATCCAACAGGACAGTCTGTCCTCAGCCCTTGGTCACTTCTCAACAAAGCACCCAACACCAAAAACCTTCGTGCTGAATTTCCTGCTGAATTCCCACTTTTATCTCAAGGGTGATTTTTCCCCAGATTTTTTGGTGATCTCTGTGCTCTTCCGCCCAAACTTTATTGTTGTTCTCCTCCTTCTGTTGTCTACACATTCCTTCCCTTCCTACACAGCACAGGAATATCCCAACCTACTCCCAGCTCTTTCTAAGCCAGAACAGCATTAGCATTGTGCTAACAGGCAGCTGAGATGGAGGGAAGCACTGCTCAGCAGCAGTGAGAGCACTGTCCTGTGCTGTGCAGGGCAATTGTGACCTTGCCCCTCCAGCCCTGGACCCAACACATTCCATACAGCAAATCCACCCAGGATTGGCTCTACCTTTACTCTCTGCATGAAGTCTGGCTGCTGAGGGGGTGAAAAACGTGCGTTGAATAAATGATTGTTGATTGCTTTCTTGCTCTGACAGTGGCAGGTGCTTGGTTATTAAACTGCCTGAATGATTTAGGCCACTGATCTGGGCTCTTCCTCACGCCGATGAAGTTTAGTAAAGACCTGTCTTGTGTTTTCTGCTCTCCACTTCAGTCCCTTCTTGTTGGGAAGGATCCACTCTCCATCTCCTGAACGGATTTCAGGAGTCCCTATCCTCACATGGCACTGCCCATTCACAAAACACGTATCCTGTCATTGCCTAACTCACCGGTGACCTGCAGGACCCTGAGTAATGCCTGAGCACCTGCACAATCCCTCCTGCACGTTCCTCAGTCAGTCTGAATGGAGAGCAGGGCATTTTGAAGTTTATATTTATATTTACACTGCAGAAGTAAAATAGCCAATGTGTGCTGCTTCTCCCTCACACTCTGAGCATTCAGTAGAGAGCTCTGGTTTTTTGCCTTCAACTTATCTGCTCCATCAGGATCGATTTCCTCCTCTGGCTTCAAGGACTCCTGAGTCAAATTCCTGAATAATTGTCCAATAGTTGTCCTGAAGGGCTGTGCACCTACCCCAGCACACCCTGTCCTCCTGAGTGGCTGAGCTTTTGGGCCTCAGGTTAGGGATTATTTTGTGCTGCTGCTTCTGCAGACTGCCAATCCTGCTTTTAATTTCTGTGCATCCCTGTGGAACTGCACACTGGGATATTTCAGACGGTGAAATCTCTCTCCTACTCATGTCACACTGCACTCCAGTGGTGGTTGTCCTGGGAAAAAAGATGTCCAGTTGGGTGGGTCGAGCTTTGAAATGCTGGTCATTCATGAGTGATCATTCCTTGAAAGCCTTCATGTGCTAGGAAGGAGAGGAGGAGATTGAAGTCAATATCCAGGTCAAATTCCAGCTCAGGTGGTGCCAGCTCCCATGCCTAATTGTCCTCCTGCCCTTCCAATCAGACCTCTCATTGCTCCATGGCAAACTTCTGGCACTCATTCCCCAGACCTGGATGGAAACCCTGGCAGGCAGTCAAGGGCTAAAGATGAAATCTGTGGAAAACCTGGCAGTCAGGGATGACTTCTGCTGCATCCAAGTGTCCCATGAAAGGTCCTCACAGCTTCAGCCTCACCACTTGCAGCTCCTTGAAGCTGTGAGGACTGCATGACAGGAGTGTATAAAAAAAGCAGAGAACAGCCAGACACTATTATTTATCCATTCCCTGTCTAAACTTATTTCAGGATAAAAAGGAGCTGATTGACATTAGAGCAGGAGGCAGAGCTCATGGAAACCTCCAGGTCCCAGGGGAACCTGCTGCAGCTGCTCTCTGGGGCAGGGCTGTAGCAAATGCCTTTCTCTCCTTGTCACTCATAGCATTCCCTTCTTTTAGCAGATATGACATTTTTCAGACATTACATTTTTCAGGTATTATATTTCTCAGGTATTTTATTTCTCAGGCATTATATTTTCCAGATATTATATTTTTCAGATATTATATTTTTCAGGTATTATATTTCTCAGGTATCATATTTTTCAGATACTATATTCTGCATCAATGACCTTTTGCAGATGTGGCACTTTCATGGAACATTGCTGTCCCTGCAAGTGATCCTCTGTCAGTGCTGCAGCTCTGGGGCTGTTGTAGAGGAAATGGGGGTAAAAAAAAGAAACAGGGCAGAGACAGGGGAGCAAGACCTCAGCATGGACGCAGCAGAGACTGCAGAGACACAGCAGTGTCGCTTGAGTGCTGGAATATTTAATGTCAAGCATCCTAGGAGCTGATGATTTATAAAGTGACATAGATCTTGAGGAACCAGAAATTTCTCCCTGTTTTATTTTCTTCTTTCTGAAAGCTGCCAGCCTGCAAAGACTCCTTGCCCTGTCCTCCAGTCCTTCCCTTGCTCTCCCACAAGCCCTGTGAATTTTAGAGGCACTAAGGGGGACACAGGTTCTGGAAAATGTTTCTGTGTCCCAGATTTCAGGAAGGGGAGCAGCCCTACAACACCCCTCACCTTCACCATAGTTATGTACCCACAGAGATGCTCAAAGCAGCCAAGGGCAGGGTGATCCTGCTCCTTTGGCATTCTGCTCTGCATTCTTGTCTGGGGCTGCTGTCACAGTATTGCCCCAGGCTTGGACCCACAATTTGCAGTGTTGCTTGGACAAGAGGCCTGGTTTTGTCTCCCCTAGCAGTGCAAAACCCTGATCTCCTCCAAAAATTGCTTGAATGAAGAAGTGTCAGGACGAGCTGGAATATTGCAGCAATTTCTGGGGCTGACAGCAGGAGGGAGCATGGCTGAGATGGGATGGATCCATTTTTATTGCTGATAGCAGACTGCTGATGGAGCAGTCAGTACGAAAAACCCCTAATGAAGGAGCTTTGAGGGATGCAGAGCAGAGAGGTTTAGCCTCTAATTTGGGCTTGTCTGGCCTAATATCTCTTCTGCCTTTCCCTCTGAGGATCTGGGCAGTCAGACATCTCCTCTGACTGACACGCAGACAGAAATAGGATTGTTTGTTGCTGTTCAATACCCAGGGCCACTGCTTAGGGCTTGAGGCTTCAGCAGGAGCTGGAAAATATCTCCACATCCTAAGTTATTACCAAGGGAAGCAGGAAGAAGTTTAGGACATGCAAGGGAGATGCACAGCAGTGTTACAAAGCACACTAAGCATATAGATATCTACAGCATGTAGATAGCATATAAATAGCAATATATGTATTACATATAGCATATAGATAGCATGTACAGCATATAGAAGGAACTATCTGAATACCCTGTTTGAGAAAATATTAGGATTATCCACGGGGATCTGGACAAAGAAATAAGCCCATGGAAATCCTGTGAGGTTTAATTAGACCAAGTGCAAGGTGCTGCACCGGGATTCCCCCCAATATCAATACGGGATGGGGGATGAACAGATCAAGAGGAGCCCTGCCCAGAAGGACTCAAGGATGCTGGTGGATGGGAGGCTGGACATGCCCTGTCCTTGCTCCCTTCATCCTTTCGAGGAGTCTGACTTCACCTCCCTAGCCCCATCATTATTTTTAGACAGTTGCTTGGAAGTAGCCAGTGCTGACTCAAGAGCTTTCCAGTCATGAACTACAAAAACCTGGAGCCTGTTGCAAAAAGACCAGGAAGAGTTAGAAACATGTTACTGGGGGAAAAAAAATAAAAAAAGAGAAACTAAATTTATCCTGAAGAGAAAGGGTATGTGTGAAGCCTTCAGCTACTTCAAGTCTGCTGGTGCCATTCAGGGAAAGGAAATAAAAAACAATGTGTCCATAAATAGGCCCAGGCAGGGGTTTAAGAGGACACAGATTGCCTAATAAGTCTTCCCATATTTCTAATCTGCCCCGGTTGACTCAGATTGCATTACTGAAATGTCACAATTGCTGAGCATTAGCAAGTGATAAGCACACTTTTACCACTGACTAGACAAGCCGTAATTAGGCAGAGTCCTTTTCCTCTCCTCTTCATTGGAGCTGTAACAGACTCTCAGAGAGCTTTCCTCTGTTTAAATAACAACTAAAAATGGCACAAGGCAATAAAGCAAAATGACAGAAAACACAGGAGGCAAGTCCACAGCAGCCATGTTTTATTAAAAGTTTTTCTTGGTGACAGACAGGGCGTTACAAAGTGTTGCATGAACATGAGTTGAAGCTGGAGAATTCCATGAGTAACTTTCCAAAGGGTGGTGTCCCCATCCTGAGGAAAGCCACATTAGCTGGAAAATGCTTTTTCAGAGTTACACTGGGTGATGTTTGGCTTTTGCAGCTCAGCTGGTCAGTGGTGTAGGTGATGGACGCCATCCTGGGGTGGTGGAACTTGGGAGAAAAAACAAAACAAATGGTCTTTGTTAGGCAGGGGTGGGTGGAAGGATGTCTGTGTGATGCCTAGAGGAGCTGGAACAGAGGCTAGACAGAGTTCAGAGGAATAAAATGGATATTTACTGAAGGGCCTTCCAAGGCCACCCCCTGGCAGTACCAGTGCCACAGTTGTGGCCCTGCCCAGATGGCTCCAGGATGGAAGCAAAACAGGACTCAGTCACAAGGTCTCATATCTTTACAGATTTTAGTCCATTTGCATACAGAAGTCAACTATGCAATTCATAGCCTCAAATAATGAAGTTTCATCCTCCTTGCTTGCTTGCCCACCCTCCTCTTTTCACGTTGTTCATGCTTAGGGCCTGAAGTTTGAAGAGATTGTCCTTGAGTCCCCAGCTGGAATAGGACTGTTTTGCCCTCACCACCTGTGAAAAGATCCTAATAACCCTTAATATAAAACTAAATCTGCACACCCAAGCAGAACAGAAAAACTTAAAACTTAAGGCATCAATTTCCCCCCATTAGAGGCTAGACAAGGCCTCTGCCTTCTTGAGCCTCTATTCTAAACATAAATATTTAGATATATAGATAATATTTCCAAGTGTAAATATTTACTGACAATAAGTATTTAATGGGAGACAGGTAAGTGTATAACAATAATAAATATTAATAATAACAAAAATAATATTTATAAATAAAATAATTATATTTACTGACAATAAGTATTTAATGGGAGATAGATAAGTCTGACAATAATAAATATTAATAGTAATTAAAATATATTTATAAATAATAAAAATGATAATTTTACTGACAATAAGTATTTAATGACAGATAAGTGTCTGACAATAACAAATATTAATAATAATAAAAAATAATATTTATATATAATAAAAATAAGAGTATTTACTGACAATAAGTATTTAGTGACAGATGAGGGACAATAATAAATATTATTAATAATAATATTTATAAAGAATAAAAATAAAATTTACTGACAATAAGTATTTAATGACAGATAAGTGTCTGACGATAATAAACATTTAAGGACCAGCTCCCTGCCTGCTCTCCCTCCCTGTGTAACTCCCTGTGTGTCTCTGGCAGATGGGCTGGCAGCTTTCCGTGCTTTCCTGAAGACAGAGTTCAGCGAGGAGAACCTGGAATTCTGGCTGGCCTGCGAGGACTTCAAGAAGACACGCTCGGCGGCCAAACTGGCCTCCAAGGCCCAGCGCATCTTCGAGGAGTTCATCGACGTGCAGGCCCCTCGGGAGGTGGGTATGGAGCACCCTGGGGTGGCACAGCATCCCCTGGGCACCCAGCAGGGCCATCAGCCCCAGACTGGCACTGTCCCTCTCTCCCTTCCCTCTCAGTGTGCCTAAGGAGGATGGCAATGCCATCCTGCCTGCTCCAGCTGCCTCTGCTCACTGTGACTCATGTTCAATGAGGGCAACTGCTTTGATGATACCAAATTAGTCACAGCCAGGGAGTTTACTGGCAACCTCAACCTACATTTCCTAACCTCCCCAGGAGCGTTTCACCGTGCTCCTCTCATTTACTATCAGCCCTGGAGCAGGCTGCTGGGCTCATTCCTCACAGCACACTTGGCACAGGACCATCCCTCCCATGAGTAAATCCCAACAGAGGAGAGTTTCTCCTCTGACTAACTCCCCCCCCCCACTCAGACCTTCTGAGAGATGGGAACAATAACTCTGAGCTGAACAAGAAATGCAGCCTGGGGCTGTGAAATCCCTTCTCAAGCCCTTGGCAGGCTGATGGCACTGTCAGGCCCTGCGTTGTGACCATGCTGGTTGTGTCGCTGCAGCCACAGCACAGCCAGGGAGCCCTTACTGCACCCATCCACAAATGGGTGCCTGTCAGGGATCCCAAAAGAGCTCATTTTGCCCCTCTCCCAGCTAGGAAGGCCACTGGGAAGGACCAGATTCACACCGAGGTTTATGGGTGTCTCAATGCCCACTGCTCTCCTTGAGCTTTTTCCCACTGTTATTCAGGAAGCTAGATGAGATTTTAAGGACTTGAAGGCTGATTTTTGGTTAGATATGGGAATGCAGGTAGGATTGGGTTTTTTCTTCAACTTGGTCCTGCAGTGAAGTTTCTTTAGCACTGTTACATAGTTTTGGCACACTTAGATTATGAAATTATTAAGCAAATGAGAGAGCTAATCCGTACTGCTGACATCCACACTGAGGCAGACAGCTTTACTTTCCAGGCTCCTTCAAGTTTGGCTACTGAGTTAATAACAACAAATAACATTTTTTCTGTCATTTTGGTCCCCCAGACAATAACCCTGAAAAATGCTGATTATTCTGCTAGGGAAGGAAAGCAGGAAAACTCCATTGGCTGGCTTTGCAAACAAATGGCAGTCATAACATTATAGGCTGGTTTATTTTTTCAAGCCTCTCCTCCAGATATTGTAAAGTGAAGCTGCTATGGGGAAAATCAAACTATTTATTTTAGATCAACAGAGTTTAGAAACATTTAATAAGAATGTACTAATGATTTAAACCCAGTTAAAAGTTCATTCACCCATCTATTGAGTGCGTGGTGAAGAATAAAAGGAGCAGGAGAGAAGTTAGGCTGAGTTACCAATTTTAGGTGATGCACAGCCTAGGAGTCTGAACAAAAGTAATTTTATTTCAGAAGTGCTCAGATCCATATAAATCCATCTAAAATATATGGATAAAATACAGATATATATATATATATATGTGGATCTATATATCCAGGTCTTGCAGGCTTGGAGCAGGATTCACAGCCCTGGGTCACTGAACCCCCCAGAGCTGTGGGGGCTGCTCAGGCATGGAGGAGGGTAGGAGCTTGGTCCTGCTGCTATTTGACAGCCATGGCTGAGAGGGGATGTGCCAGCTGGACACTCAGTGCCAAACTCTTCTGTTGCTTTCCCCAGGTGAACATAGACTTCCAGACACGGGAGCTGACGAGAAGAAACGTGCAGGAGCCCTCCCTCTCTTGCTTTGACCAAGCTCAGGGGAAGGTGCACAGCCTGATGGAGAAAGACTCGTACCCCAGGTTCCTGAGATCCAAAATTTACACAGACCTGCTGTCTCAGACCCAGAGGAGGCTCAGCTAGAGCAGCGATGGGGCCCTCAGAAACCACATGCTCCCCACAACAGCCAAAAACCCATGTCTAAATGTGAAACTTTCTTGGTGTTAAAAGCAGTGGGAATGGGAAAAGAGGGAGAAGGGGCAGAGGAAACTTCCAGAGAGTGATCCAGGTGTGGTGTTAAGACTCTTTGACTTTCTGTGCTTTTTCTTTTGCTTTTTTTTTGTTAGCAGTAGCACGTTGCAGTCGTGTCCTCTCTCTAGAACAAACCCACAACCCTCCCGAGTCACAGGCTCATCTGTGGGCAAAGCAGGTTCCCTGTAAAATCGCTGGGTTGGTTTGTGTGTAAATAACCTTTCCATCTTTCCACACATCTGCCTGTCTCTCACCTCTCCTCTGTGCTTGGAAGGGCCCCAAGGGCAGTTCTGACACTTGTGAAGCCACATCCAGCCCACATCTCACACGTTGGCTGCTGGGGTCTGGACCCAGAGAGCGAGAGGAGGGAGGGAGAGAGGAAACAAAGGCACAGGATTTGTTCCCTTTCCTGGAAACCATCAGCAAACTCAGCTCACCTCCCCATTTTGTTTGCACACCTGATGACATGGCTGCTACTCTGCCACTGCCCCTTTTCCTTCAGGCCTGGAGACTCAGAGTGTTCTCCACAGGACTGTCGAGGAGCTGAGTTTTCCCTGTGAGGAAAGTAACCCCAGAAGTTCTCACTAAATCTGGGCAGGCAAGTCTTCTAATGGGAATGATTGTTTTTCATGGCTGTTATTTATTTGTGTGGTAGCTCAGGCTCAGGGCCCCAGTCGCCATTTAGGCTCTGTTGTGCTGGGCACTGGACCAAAACCTTGCACAAAGAGGCTGCCACAGGCTTGGTGGCTCCTCAGGAATGACCTGTTGGGAGAGAGTGGAGAGCAGGAATGTCCCCTCTGCCCCTTGCTGAGGTGTTAGAAAAGCACAAGACCTGTCTGCCACAGCAGATGGCATTTTCCATGAGGTACCTGGCCAGCACACAGCAAGGTGAAAAATCACAGCTCTATTTTTTGTTATTTCCTGATTACTGACTGTCCTACTTTTCAATTGTCCACTGTGGGTTCAGTGCCCTGCAAAGAGCTCCCCAAGACACAGATCCTGCTTGCTTCCAGTGGGACACAGAGAGCAGGGCGTGAGCAGAGGGGTGTCTGGCTGTGCAGTGGGGTGTGAGGTGCTCTTCGCCCCCATTCCCATAGCTGGGTGGCCACTGTAGGAGAAGACTCTCTGCAGTGTCAGGGGGGGAGCACCTCCCCTGTGCTGCTGGGCAATAATTCCTACTATCTGATGGCCCCATTTCCAGGGCATTGCTGTTTCAGCTTGGCAGATTCTTGCAATATTTTTGAGGGGAGAAGCAGACAGCCTGTCTGTGTATTTGAGCTGACAGACCAGAGGTCTGTTTTCTTAATTTCATGGAGGCCTGGAAAGTGACCCCATGGATCTTTTCCTTCTCTCAGTCATCCCAGACCAAACCTCTGCTCTAGCCCAGGGTGGTAGGTGGGTTTGATACATCAGAAAGCTGCTAATAAACACTTTGTGCAATGTGGTGTAAACGAGGTAGAATGAATTCTAAAGCCAAGCACAACATATTTGGAACAAGATAAAAAAAAAAGCCTGATTTGATATTAAAAATTACTGTCCATCAATTAAGTAGGAAACAGCTTTTTGAGGCTTTTTGCAAGGATGGTCTGCAGGACAGTAGGACAAATATGTTTAGGATCAAGATAGAGGTGGTAACCATGCTGAGTTTATTCTGGAGGTGTATTCCTGTGGTCTCCAAGACACTGAAGTTCAAATACAGTGCAAGTGAAGTTCAAATATAATACAAACTTTATTTTCAGTAGGGAAACCTGCTTAGGAAGTTTTCAGTAGGGTGCCTGGTTGGTCAGTAGCAGAATCCTCCAGGATTTGGAAGGCAAATCCTATCTCCAGTTAAATTTCTGCTAGGAGTGGCCAGAAAGAGCAGCAGTGACCCAGCACTCCTGGCTGTCCTCTGTCCCTGCAGGGACACCAGAGGAGCAGGGGGCTGGCAGAGGTGACAGAGGTGGCATTCTGCAGCCAGGCTCAGTGGCACAGTGACAGCTCAGTGACAGCTTCTGAAGCTGTCAAAGCATGTGAGGCCCCCGTGGGACACAAGAGACACAAAGGTCTGGATGTGGCAATTCCACACAAACCTTTTGCTGCTTGCTCAAAAGTGGGAGCAGTGAGAGACATCTGGAAAATGCTCCAGCTGTGCCACGATTTCTCCAAGGGCACCAGATCGTGCAGGAGCTCAGTGTCCCAAAGCTTCATGGCAAGCAAGGCACAGTGAGACAGGTCTGGGGAACCTGTGCAATGTGTGGAAGTTTCTCAGACAATTGTAAGTTTTGTCCATTTACATATCAGGGGTCAATCCTCCAATTATAGCTTCAGGTAATGAAGTGATATACCCCCAGTTTTGTCCCCCATAATTCACTTTTGTTTATACTTTTTGGGGCCTGAGGCTGTAGGGTGTCCTTGAGTTTCAGGCCTAGAGGAATTGTTTCGTCTGAATAAAATGTGAAGACAGTACTTAACACTCTGTATGGAGTTTAGAGTAATGCACTAAAGCAATACAGAATCCGAAAAACATAAAAGCTAAAATCTTAAGGCATCAGCCTGTGGTCCCTGTTTTACCCAGTGATCCCATTGCTCAGCTTCCCAGCACTGTGGCATCAAACAAGTGCTGCAGGTGGTGAAGGCAAGCCACCTTGTCTGGCCCTGCCTTCCTCCTTTCCACCCTCCTCTTGCCCACACGTGCAAAAAGCATCCCAGAGCCGCCTAGGATGTGAGAGCCAGCAGCAGGAGGCTGAAGCAGTCAGGGCTTTTAAAGAGAAGGCAGAAGGTCACTGCAGCAGACAGCTGCCTGTGTACTCTCTCCAGACACACCTTGTGAGCGGGCTTGGGTGGTGCTGAGCTCTAGTGCCAGCTGAGGCAGCCCAGACAAGGCTCTGCAGCACCTTGGGAGGCTGACAGAGACAGCCAGGCCAGAGGACACAGCAGAACCATGGAATGTGAGTGGGGAGCATCCCCAGGCTCCCCTGGTGCTACAAAGCCTGGTCCTGCTCAGGGTGTGACTCCATCTCTCCACAAGATCCTCCAGCAGCGTTGGTGCTGTTGTCCTTTCATTTCACGTCAGAACTTGTGGAAAAACTTCAAAGTGACCAACATCCTGTAAATCCAAGTTCCCTTCTCTCCTCCATCCACCTGGGGAAGTGCTTGGAGCAGGGCACACCTGGAGATGCCTTTGCAGTGGTGACAGGAGCTGGAATCAGGCTGGCTGATGTAGAAGTGTTTTCCCTATTAAATTGGTGCCAGATAGCAATTGGGAGCAGCATCCTAGAGCACAGAGTGGAGCAAAAGCGTTGTCTGAGGCATGTGAGTCTACCACAGTTATTTTTGTTGCTGCTCTTGCAGTTTGTCTCTCTGGAAGGAAAGCAGACTAGTTATTTAAAGTAAAATTCTGTTTCTTCTTAAACAAGAAAATGGCACCAGCTGCTTCTTTTATGACAAATGCCATTCTGAAGTGAATCAAAATAAGCAGCTTGTAGCTCTACCCCTTAAACCAGGGGCTGATCAAGGAAATAATGACTGAGCCAAAGCTTTGGAAGGAGCTGAGTGGTGACTAATCCCCACCAAGGACAATATCCTACCCTTGATTCATCTCTTCCTGGTGTGAAAGGGATATTCACAACCTACAAACCCATTTCCCTTCTGCACAAGCACACACCTCCAAAATTTCCCTCTTGTTTGCAGCAGCATTAAAGTGAGCCATCACATGAAGAGAGGGGAAAAAATTGGTTCACTCAGTTCTTTTTATTCAGTTTGCTGGCACATACCCAGTCAGCTCCCAGGTAGTTTGATGGCAGAAGGGAAAAAGAGTTCACAGATTTCCTTTCCCTTTTCCATGAGCTTCAGGTGGTGCTAACTCCAGGATCTGATGCAGAGCTCTAATCCGCCTAAAGTTTCTCCTGCTTTGGTCCATCAGCCAGGGATGATTTCCATCACTTTTAGTGTACTCATTAATGCACCAAGGGCATTAATTGTTGTCCATGCTGGGGAGCTGTGAGTCATGCCAGTGTAAGCAGGGGAGGGGGGAATTGCTGTGTGTGTCTGGGGGTGTGGGTGATGAGAGTGCATGTGACTTCATCTGTATCTTATTTAGTGTCCTCTACCAGAGAAGCTTTTCTGAGACATAGATGTGCATGTTAAAATAGGAGAATTAGGCATAAATGACATAAACTGAGATCTTTAGCCAGTGTTGTGTTTGCCTTGTGCATACGTCTGAGTAGTAGTAAGAGATGTAAAACTCCGCTAGGCTTCCAGTTACCCCTAAGAGCACATGTATCAAACTGAACTGAATGTTCACTGATAGACACAAAACCAAAATGTTTACAGCATTCAGAGCAATAGCAAAGCATACCTCATGCCAGTCGTGGAGTGCCTCTCACCCATCAGTGCAAGCTCTCCCCTCCCTGGGGGCTCTGGCTTCTCCCTCCAAAGTCCTCTCTCCTTCTCTTTCCTGTCCTAATTGTCTTCCCTCCTCCTCTTCTTCCACCTTGAAGCACTCCAAACCTCCCTGTCCACCAGCACTGTTTATCCTCATCTGTCTGAGCCTGGGACTCCCCTAACCTCCCCCTGTTTTCCTCTCCTCCATCTCCATCCATCCCTCCTCTCCTTTTTGCCTTTCCCTTCCCCAGACATTCATCCCTGGTCATGCCATCTCCCTCCTACATGCCTCCTACTGCCACTGTAAAGCTCCTAGGAGCTCTTCCTTGCCTGTTATATAAGAACAAAATGTTTCACATCATTTCTGCATTGTCTTTCATCCCTGGGGCTGCTGCAGTTGTCTCCTTCCTTGGTGCTGTGCTCTCTCTGGCATCGTAGCATTATATCCCAAAACTGGAATTAAAGTTCATTTTGCTGCTAGACCAGAATGCTTCTCTCTACCACGCACCCCTTGGGCTTTGCAGAGGCTCATCTTGTCCCCAAGTCTTCTGTCTTCCTTTTTTTTCTCCTTCTTCCATGCATGCTGCACATGCAGTGCTTGTGGCAGGGGCTGGCTAGAGTAGAGGGCAACCCTGCTGGGGTCACTCACAGCTCGGCACCCCCGTGGCTCTCTGGTTTATAAAAACAGTCTCAATAAAGGTGTGTGGGCTGTATTTGCCTGGCAAAGTCAGTCATTGTGCTCTGTGCCTCCTCCTGGCTTTACAGGAGAACGTGCCTCTAATCTGGGACTGCGGTGAACTCAGCGGAGTTCAGGGAACTGAGGCCGTGGGAGGGAGGTGGCAGAGGGGGATGAGCTTGTTACCAAAAACATCCAACATTCCTGGCAAAAAGGCACATGAGAAAAGGCAGTGCCTGCTTCTGGAGGGACCAGGGAGCTCTGGGGACCAGCTGTGCTGTGAATTGTTCATCTCAAGTAGCCCCACACCTCCCAATTTGCCTCATGTGCTGTGCCCCCCAGGCTGGCTCTAAAAGATGACGGATGAGGAGCTGCTCAGCTCTGCATTTCCAGTTAGATAACAGCATTATCGTGAGAGAAATGTCTTCATGGTGCTCTGTCAGTGCCTGCAGCCACCAGCTGAAAAGCAGTGAGGGAAGGAGGCACTGCTGCTGTGTTTGCTCCTGCAGATCTCTGTGGGAATCCAGAGCGAAGAGAGCAGGGTATGAGCTCACCCTGGGGTGGATCCCCCCTTCCTTAAGAACTGCAGATCTCATCTTCTTATAAACTCTCTCCCCAGCTCCTCTAGGAGTTACCCAAATCTCACATTTGTCCTTAAGCTCCTTGGCACCTCCACCCTAGTGGGATGGTAGTGTCCCCTTGAGGACCTGACTACAAGCCCAAGGTTCTTTAAGGCTGCTTGAAATAACAAAGATGTCTCATTCCACTGGAAATGAACCCGTGGGTGGCTCAGAAGAGACTGGGGATGGCTCTGCTGCACTCAGCGAACTCAGGAGTGAGCCACCAGGTTGAAAGAACAGCTCAGAAGTGCTTTCCTCTGCCACATTTTTATTTTTGTGAGATCCTGCTGTGCAGCTGCCATGGTGTCCAGGTGCTGCTGGTGTGGGGAGGTGTCAGCAGCAGCAGCAGCTTGAGCAGGCCATGCAGGCTGCTCAGTCTGATCCCTTCCTGCTCAGGGAAAGGCATGGGCTCAGCTCCCTGGGTTCCCCCTGCTTGTTTGCCAGGCTCCCCTTCCCTGGGAGGCTGCAGATGCTCCTCAGCCACACCACAAACCCCGCTGGAGTCGTGTCACCACCTTGTGCAGTGTTACACCCCTTCTGTATAGACACCCTGAGGACTTAATAAACAGCCTGAGACTATTTGATCTCTGCCTGAGTGTCTGAAAAGCTGCAATCCCAGGGATGGAGGAGTGTCTCCCAGACAAATTGCAGAGGAGGAGAGGACAGGAGAAGCTGATTCTTCATTCTCTTCAGCCCCTGGTTTCACTGGGGCAGATACACTGGATGGGGCAGCAGAGTGGGGATGTTTTGGCTCCATGGCTCAGTTGGAACAATTTAGAACCAGGCTCCCCAAAGGTCCAGTTTGGGGAGATGAATCAGAAATGTGCCAGTAGGACCTGCAAGGAAGGGAAAATCCCAAAAGACTTCCAGCAGCACATTGCTGTCCTTCTCTGAGACACCCCACTGCTGCCTACAATGGATTCCCTGCCCCAAATCCCAAACCCATCATGGCCAGAGGTGGAAACAAGTGCTGAGCCTGCTCCCTGCACCAGGAGCAGTGGAGTGGGATGCAAAAGCTCCTGGGAAAGGGAGCAGTGTGGATGCATTGAGCATGATCAGGTCACAAAGAGCAAACAACAAATGAGGAGCTTTCTCCAGACCGTAAAAAATCAGCTCTGTGCTCACACCTGGGTCTCAGCTTGCTTCATCCTTATGGGATAAACCAGGGAGGGATGAGCAGAAAGATGAGAGTCACCAGCCAGGCATGGGCCAGTTTGAGGGGGTCTGGGGAGCCTGGGATTGCTGGGGAAGGGTCAGGCAGCAGCTGAGGGTGATCCTGGCTAGTGGGGGGGAACAGGCGGCATCAGTGGGGAGCAGGGCAGTTGAGGCAAGGTTAGGTTTTAATGGGAAATTGCATGGTGAGAGATTTACTGCAGAAAGCGTGTGGGGCTTCGGTGAGGGAGGGCTGAGCATCTCCTGAGCAGGTCTGGCCAGCAGGAAAAGCAGTGACCTGGATCTCATCTGGCCCTGGGCACACTGAGGGCTCTCTGCTTGCCTGGTGCACAGCCCCCTCTCCCTGTGAAAGGTGAGTGCTTGTTCTGCAGTCTGCCTGGGGTTGCATTTAAAAGCAAAAATTAAATGGGCTTGTTTTCCTCTGAAAATGGGTAGAGTGGAATTTATGAGTCCCTCTGGCTTCTTTCTATCCCCCTTGTTTTGTCCCCTAAATCCCTTCTTCTGCGTTTTTCCTTTTCATCTGCTGCTTCTTCCCTCAGCCTGTCTCCGAGCCAAACCAATTTGAATGCATCCAAGGAAGGATCTGCCATTAGTGCTGCTCTGTCTCTCCTCTTAGTTAGGATATATTTAGCCATCATTTTTTAGCTTTTTTTTCCCTGGCTGTTCAGTGGCTTTAAAAAGCAGGTGCCGGGAACGGAAAGGGAAGATTAAAAGTACCTGCTGTCAACTACCTCTCCCTGTGCAGCTGTGCAAAGCGAGCACGTGAGCATAGTGGATAACAGCTGCCCCTCAAAAACCTCATTTGTAATTCTAATTATTACTCTTTTTCTTTTTCTTTTTTTATATTATTTCAATAATCTCTTTCCGCACTGCTACGAATTTTCAGAGCAGCTATTTCCTCCCGTGCTGCAAATGAACGCGGCACGTTGGGAATCTATCAAACCCCCTGTGGGGTGTCCTGGGATGGGCTGGGCAGGCACAGATGGAGCCAGGTTCACCTGCAGCCACAGGTGCAGGTGTCCCACAGCTGCCCCTGACTGTCCCTGTCCCACAGGCTGTGCCCATGGCTGAGACCCAGCTGCGATGTGGCTACTCAGGGACCACTTGCAAATGTGCTGTCAGCCTTGGCAGCTTCCTTGCTCCTCCCTGGCACCATCATAGAATTTCTCAGGTAGGAAAAGACCTTTGAGACCATCAGGTCTAATCATTAACACAGCACTGCCAAGCCCACCACTAAACCCTGTCCCCATCACTGCGCTCCAGCCTCCATCCCATTCCCATCTCCTTGGCTTATTTCCCTCCCTGAAGATATCCAGAGCTTATCAGCAGCTTGCAGGTGGAGGAAAGGGCTGTGCAACATGAGTGGGGCCTTTAAATCTCCTGTTTCTGCTCCTTTGCATTCAGCACCTCCCTGATTTCATGGCAGGCTCTGCTGGAATACCTTCAAGTTTGACCATTCCTGATTGCCACCTCTGTGGTTTCCCACTGGTTTGGGAGATTTGGGGACAGACTCCTTGGTGAGCCTGCCTCAGTGAGACCCCAACAGCACAGCTCACCCTGGCTCTTCCCTTCTTCCTTCCTGCCTCCCCTTCCCAATCTATTTCTGTATCTTCTGCTTATTCCAGTCAAACAGTACAAAAATACAAAAATAACCCTGCCAGAAACTCTCCTCAGAGATGGACTGTGCATGGGGGCACTTTGCACCCTCTTACCAAACCCATGTTTTTCCTATTCCCCATCCCATTTCTCTAGTTTGGGGCTGAAACCTTTTTGTGTTTTCCAAAGTTGCTGGCATTTTGCAAACCCCAGCAATCCCTGGGGATGATGGGGTGTGTTTTGCTGCTGAGGGTGAAGCCAGCCAGTGGCTGGAGCCCCAAAAAAGCTGGCCAAGGGTGGCTGTGGGTGCCTTCAGAGCCCAGCCCAGCCTCAGCAGGCAGCAGAGCACCTGCCTGGGCTGCCAGGACCTTCCTGCTGGCAATGGAACTGCTGTGGATGGGAGCTGCATTGCTACTGGGAAAGGAGCCTGGCCCCAGGCGTTGCGACACAGATGAGATTTTTGTATTCCAAAACAAGGGCTGATAATGGAGGCAACGGAGCCGGAGCTGCAGGAGGCTGCTAAGCTAAATGAGACAGGAAGCACGTAATTAAATTAGATACAGAGCAGCATGAAGACATCTGAGTGCGGGGCCTGGGCTGAGAGGCTATTGCATAACCCTGGGAAGAGCTCTGCAGTATGAAATATCTCACCTAGTGCAGCCCATGCTGGCCTATTCTTGAACAGCCCCAAGGAGGGGAGAGGCAGAGGGAGCAGAGGGCTCAGAGGGTGGCACAGTGGGCAGAGGGTCTGTCCCAGTCTTGGTGAGGAGGACTTTGCTGGAACAACCCAATCCAATTCCTGTGCCTAGGTTCACACGGATCTGGCACTGCCCTGTGTCCCAGAGCCACGCTCTGGATCAATCCCTGCTGTGAGAGTGGCATTTCCTGTGGCTTTTGAGCTGCTGTGGTGCCCAAACAGACACAGCCTTTGAGTGACTGCTTCCCTGGATTTGTACAGGGCTCTCTCACCATGGGCAGTTCCTCACCTCTGCTTCCCTGCCAGCTTGGCTTCACCTGAGCCCAGAGCTTCAAAACCTGCCACAGGGGACAAGGTAAAACGGCACACACTTGTCCAATGCACTTTATTTCTCTGGGGAAAAGCAGCCTGAAGCAAAGAGGAGAGGGGTCAGCAGGCTGTAATTTCAAGGCAGAGATGTGCAGAGCTTCTCTGCTCTGGCTCACATCTCCCTGCTCCTCACCAGTCGCTGCTGCTGCCATCCCAGCTGTGTTTTTGCCATAGTTACATTTGCCTGGCTGCTCCGAGCAGCACGTGGCTCCCAGCACAGTGGCTGTGCCAGGCACCATGGCGTGGCAGCCAGAAATCATCTGTCCCGTGTGCCTGCAGCACGTGTCCAGGCTCCTGGAGGTTTTCCTCTTGGCATGACCTGCTCAGACCACGCCTCAAACACCAAGGGAGAGTTACCAGAGCATCCTGTGTCTTTGCAGATCTGCAGGTGGCAGGATGGGCTGCAGTTCCGGAGGGGAAAGGGACAGAGGTGAACATTTCCACAGCATCTGTGTGGAAAAACAGCGAGGAGATGGTGCTGTAGGTGATGAGGAGAAGGGCCATTGCCACCCTAAACCCCCTGGTCACCTGCTGCAGCTGGGAGGTGAGTGCCAACCTACCTAAACAAGATTTCCAGATCTCCTTGCCAACCCTAACCATTCAGTGACTCTGGAATAGCTGAGCTGTGGATACCAGGAGCCTGTGCCCATGTCCATGTGGCACTGCTGCTGTGACACCAGTGCTCCCAGCATGGTGTGGCCAAGCACTTCCAAAACTGCAACCAAGCCCTGTCCACGCTGTGGCTGTGCACAGACCTTCTCAGCAGCTGTACAGGCAAAGGCAACCTTACAGCCCTCTCTCCTTTGCTCTTCCATTTCTTCCCGTGAACCCACAGCAAGGATCACAGCTCTGATCGTGGTTTTAAGGCACAGAGAAGACATGAGTAAGAGCTTCATGTAGCTCCAGCCATTTATCTGCAGCTGAATATCTGCTAACCAAAAAGGCTTAAACTGGATTATTTGAGTGAAAAACCCCAGAGCCATTGGGAAAGAGGCTGCTCTTCCATTAGAGCTGAGACAGGAGCTAAAAGCGTGTGTTCAGTCATTAGTCCTGATGCATCTTTCCTGTCAGTCCATGAGCAAGACAATTCTGTGGCTTTTCCTAAGTGATGAGAGAAACAGGACTGTCCTTTACTGCTCGGTGGGGCTGAGGCGCCTCATGCTCCTCCTAAAGCCTCCCATCCGGATATCCTCCTGCTCCTGCTCCCAAAGGCAGCTTGAGAGGAGCCTTTCTGCCTGGCCCAGGGCCGAGATGGCTTCGTGCTGCCACTCTCCTGGCACAGTTCAATTCTCCTGGGAAAGATGCTCTGGCAATGTGCTGTGTGTGATGAATGCAGGCAGCAAGGGTAGGAGACAACTTGAGCTCTGGAAAAATGTCTGAGCTGGGAATAGCAGGGAGGAAGGGAGAGGATGAGGAGTGGAAGCGGCAGCTGTGGCCTTGTGCTTGGCTGGCAGTGAACAGGGGAGGTTTAAGGTCACTCCCTTCCAGAGCCACTGAGCTGGGGAATTGCAGGGAGAGCAGCTCTGGGATCCTGTGTGAGCCTGACCTCAGCACATGGCACCTGTTGGTTCTCATGGGCCTCTGTTTTTGTAGCACCAGACCCTGGGGTTTGCTGGTGTGCACTGGTTTAACCTCTTCTCTTCATCTTTCTCCTTTGCTGGCTCAGTCCTTCCCCTCCAGTTTCCAACCTCTCCCCAGCTTTTAATCTCCTTTCCATTTTCAGGTCTCAGCAGGATCCTCCATTATCAGATGCTTTCCCAGGTTTTGGCTCTTTGATGTACATCCCTTCCCTTCCCTTCTCTCACCACACACCCAGCAGGGAATTTGTGATGAAGAAGTGCAACTCCAGCCAGCACACAGGGCCAGATATTGCCCCTTATATATTCCAGCTGTGAACTGGCAGTGCCATTAGGAGGGAAGCGCAAACATTACACCCTTGTGCTCCATCTGGACCGCATGGCCCCAGGAAGCACGAACCCTCCTGACCCTGCTGGGGCAGAGCCTGCTGGAAGCGCGGGGAGGTCGGGAAGCCCTCGGGCAGCGGGATGGAGCAGCAGGATGGAGCTGACGACTCTCGCCGAGCGCTGCAGCGTCTGTCCTGTCCCTCGCTCTCCCACCCGCCGCTGGTTACTCAGCAGGCTCCACACGTCGGTGGAAACGAGCCTGTTTTTTCCTGTTCTCGAGGAAGCGGCGATGACTGTGATGCTCAAGGACGAGCCTGGGCCTCCCACTCCCCCTCCCTTAGCAGCACACACAAACTTACCTAAGCTCTTATCTTCACGGGCGCTGCCTGAGCAGCTTTTGGTTGGCTGGAGGCTGGAGCGATGCTGGGTCCCCCTCCCCGCTCTCCCGCCTCCCACCCGATATAAAGCGCGGCTCCGCCGCTGCAGCCAGCACACGACCGCGGGCCAGGGGCAGCCGCAGCCGCCTGTTGCACCCCCTGCCACCCCCGGAGGAGCCGATGAGTTGCTGGATGCCTGGGTGCCCAGCTCTCAGCATGTGCCGGGGCTTGGCCGCGCTCCCCATCACTTGCCTGGAAAGGTAAGGCGCTTCTGGGAGGCAGAGGGCTCGCTGGAAAGGACCGGCCCCTGCTGCTGCGGATGTGATGTTAGGGTAGCACTGGGGTGCAGACCTCGAGCAAACACACAGCCAAGTGATTTGTTGCTGCTGCATCCCTTCTGCTCCCCAGGAGGGGAGGTGAAACAAGCGGAGGGAGAGGAGGCTGGACAGGGCTGTACAAACACACCAGGGCTTCTCCGGCTCTGCCTCCGCACAACTTGCTCCGAGTTGACAGCAGCAGGAGTATTTTTGCCAACACGGCTGAACTGTTTAGTGACATGTTGCTCCTCCTGCAAAGCCCCACGCTGCCGGTTTGACATTTAAACCTTTATTTTTGTACGGGCGCCTTGGGGCGAGCCGCGCACACAGCAGCCGGGCCACACGCCGCCTGTCCCCTCGGGGCACCCTGGGGACAGACAAACAGACAGACAGGAGCAGCTTCTCCTGCCCTGCAGCCGCAGATACCTCCCGGCAGGGAGGTGCCTCCTCCGTGCCCGAGCCGCGGGGACAAGAGCATCCCAGCCTCTGGCACAGCAGCCTCGGTGCCGCCGCTGCCTCCTGAAGGCACGGGGGAGGTGGATGGCGCTGCGGCGGAGCGCTGCCCTCTCCACCGCCTGCTGGCCGGCTCCTGGGCATCCCAAAAAAGAGAGCGGGGGAGCAGCAGCCTGGCAGCAGGGAGACGCTCCCGCTCCAACAAATCGCTGTGTTTGTCCAGCGGAGCGCTGCCGGGAGAGTGGGATGGGGAAGGAACCGGGCTAGCTCCGGAGAGCTGGGGGGGCTCCAGCTGGGCACTCAGCAGCTGCTCTGTTACCTGCCCCAGAGGAAAGAGCTCGTCGTGCTTTGTATTCCATGTGTCTGTGCCCGGGAAGCGAGCAGGAGAAAACAGTCCCTCAGGCTTAATGCGCTGCCGAGCGCGGTTGCCAGGGAGCAGGAAAAGCAAGTGAGGAGCATTTATTTCACACACCAGAGAGCAGAGAAGTGGCTGAAGCTGGGGAGCGAGGGCTGTACCCCCGAGCCCGTGGGGTGCAGCAGAAGGGGTATTGGCAGCAGACTGATGGTCCA
>VRYO01001717.1:2085196-2117937 GCA_009812075.1 Sialia sialis | reverse complement strand
TTGTTTTCTTCTCTTGGTGAGAGCGTGTAGGACAGATGTACTCATAGTGAGCTGTATGACTGAAGTCAGTGCACGATGAAATCTCGCCTCCTCCTCAAATGAGGTGTTTTAGAATTTAGAAAGAGATCCCTTTCCTGCCCAGATCTGAGGCACAGGGCTTGTTGCCTGCCCCATGAAGCTGTGCCCTTTCCTCCTGGCTGGGTGCTTTTGGGGGGCAGAATTGTTGTCTCACTGCTGCCTTGGGACAGGAGAGTTGTCAGGGGCATCCCATGAGGACCAGCCTGCCAGGGGAATGTCATGGTATTCCCAAGCCACCACTTTCTCCACACCTGGGAGAAGGCAGTGTCTGCTCTCGGTGTCTGGTGGAAACAGGAATGCAGCCACCTCCCCTCAGCTTGTCCAGACAACTGCATTGCTGCCCTCTGTCTGTCTGTCCTGTGCCCCTGGCGATGGCTCCTCCACAGGGAGAAGGAATTCAGCTGTTTTACTGAATAACCGTGGCCTTCCTCCCTCTGATATCAGCTGTGTGCCTGTGTTGCACAGGGCTCCTGTGAGATGCTGTCTCGCTCTCCCTTGTGCAGGCAGCTCCTCCAGACAGAGGTGGGACCTCTTTTCCAGTCCCACACATCATCCCCTCCTTACACTGGGCTCTGCACAATGGCAGAAGATCCAAATTTTAATCCAGAAGTAGTTATCTACCTTAAAAGCCCTTCCCCAGCCAGACAAAGTCCTTCCACAGCGCTAGTCTGGGACCAAGTGTATTTTTCCTCCCAGTCTGCCTCTCGTGCTGTGGTGGCTAATGAGCATCTCCAGCTTTGTAACTTAATCCACCCTCCCAGTGCAGCTTTGAAATTCTTGCTGCAATTACTCTCCCATCCTCAGCATCTCGTTCCCCCAGGATCTCAGCTGAGAAATCAAAATCAAGGCACCGCTGCTGGGCTCCTGCAGCGTTCCAATGCGTCAGCGCGCTTCTCCTTAGGTAGAATTAGCTCTTTCCTGAAGCTGTAAAGAAAATACTCTGAAGCCTCATTACAGAAAGGTCAGATAAATAAAACCAGAGGATTACTTGTCTGTGGGAAAGGATTTTATTGGAGTCTAGAGGCCAATTAGCAGTGTCTCGGAGGGTGGAATTTTCCCGGAGGGAAAGGAAATCTGCAGATGTCGAGGTCTGAGCTCCCAGGGCTGAGTGTCTGCTGCTGGTCCTCTTCCTCCCTGCCTTCTGTCCCATTAACTGCTCTTCTCTCCCCTCCCCAGGTGGGGTAAATGCCTTCCACACCTTTCTGAAGACTGAATTCAGCGAGGAGAACCTTGACTTCTGGCTGGCATGTGAGGACTTCAAAAAGACCCGGTCGAAAACCAAGCTGGCCTCCAAAGCCAACAGGATCTTCGAGGAGTTTGTCCAAAGTGAGGCACCCAGGGAGGTGAGACCATTTTCCATGGCATCAGATAGGGTGGGAAAAGAGTGAAATATCCTGTTGGGTTTTATTGAAGTGGTTTTGGATCAGTGGGAAGATGTGCTCTTGCTCATGAGAGCTATAAGTTCTAACATCGTGTGGTCCATCACAATTGGCTTGTTAACATCGGAACAGAAATTGAGCCCAACCATGAAGGGATAGAAAGGTTTGTGAGCGTCTTCACCCTCATCTGAAGATGGATTAAAAGCAGCTTGTGCCCTCACGTAGGAGAGGAGTTAACATTTGTGGGCGCTGCTGCCTTGCAGGTGAATATTGACCACGAAACCAGGGAGATCACCCGCAAGAACCTCTCGGGGGCCACCTCGGCCTGCTTCAACGAGGCGCAGGCCAAGACGCGCACGCTGATGGAGAAGGACTCGTACCCGCGCTTCCTGAAATCCGCCTCCTACCAGGACATGAGCAAGCAGGCCGCCAGCCGTGGCTCCAGCAAGCGCTCGCACACCTGAGGCCAGCCTGGCGCGCTCGGGGCCAGGCACAGGGTGGGGATGTGCTTTGCCAGGCCTGAGGCCCGTGTGGTGTGGTTCCGGCTGAAGTTCTGGGATTTGAGCAGGATCCCCAGCACCTCCAGCGCTTCCCGCTGCTCACGGAGCCGTCCTTGCTCCCTCTCCGGGGAGGTGGGAGCCCGGAGCATCATCCCCTTGCAGCTCGGCCTGTGCCGCTGCAGACACGGGAAGAGCTCGGGTTGGAGCTGCCAGGCCGGGGAAAAGAGACGGGATTCCCCTGAGCATCCACAACCTAAGGGCTCCCACCTGCTCACAGGAGCCTGCCACTCCCCCTCGCAGGGGGTGGCCAGGAGAAAAGCCCCGAGACTTGGTGGCATTTTCAGCTGGAGGGATCCTGTGCCTGCCTTCTCCTGATCCCGAGATCCTCCAGCTGTGTCCTGTGCATGCTCTGCATCGAAGCTTTCCACCTCCTCCCAGTGCGCCTGAGCTCCACGACCTTCAGATTGCACCTAATCTTTTTATTCCTAATAGTTTTGTTCCTATTATTGTTATTTATTTCATCATTGTTGCTATTATTATATCTATATTTATCAGAGGAGCACTGCTGAAAGCACACACGCATGTCCCTTGCTCCGAGGAGCTTGTGAATTAAATTATTTTAGCTGTTGCAGCACTTTGCATGCCTCCCACTTTTTCTGTGTAATAATTTGAGAGGACCAGGCAGATTTGGAGCACAATTGTGGAGCGAGGTATGCCAGTAGCAGCAGGGAGAGCTGCTAGAGGGCTTGGAGGACCATGGATGGCAGTGCAAGGATGCTTTGCAGCCCATGGTGTTCCCTCTCTCCCCTTAGAGATTGGAATCTCAGCACACAGCAACTTGTTCCAGGCAGGGAACAGAGAGGTCAAACAGGCACTTTGGTAAGCAGCTCTATGGAAACCTTGATTTTCACACATGGGAGAGAAAAGCCGGGGCTTAGCCTGGGTTTATAATTGGGCTTGGTGTTCCCTTGGATGGTGAAATCAGTCTGCAGCCACAGCACTTTACCAGAAACCCGTGGAGTGAGAGAAACCAGTGCCATGAATTCAACGGGGTGGCAGGACACATCATCAGCCCAGACCTGGGGGCAGCTCTTCACAAAGTCCCTCTCAGCAGGAATTTTGGGCTCCTGGAGAGGTGTGGATCCCACCTGGCAGCAGCTGGAGAATGTGCCAGCAGCACTGCTCCCTGCTGAGAGCTGCTTTCCAGAGCTCTGCTTATCCCTGAAGACCAAACCTGGAGATCCTCATCCCACTGGTACTCACGCCTTGCCACGGGAACTCCCTTTTGCCCCCATGTCCCAGCAGCAGCCAGAGCATCCTTTGGGCTTTTCACAGCTGCTTGAGCAGAGCAAGGGACCAAGGGCCAGTTTGGGGATGTTATTCCAAGTGCTCTTCCACCATCCCCCTCCTGGTCCCACCTCTGAGCCTCTGGCTGTTGTCCTGGCTGTGTTTACAGGGAGATATCAGCTGCTTTCTTATTTATTATTTATTTTTACAACTGGAACCACATTTGCTGTGTTACTGACGTGAACGATGCACAATGGTCTGTTCTCATTACCGACGTAACGTTATCCTTATGAAATAAAAAAGAGAAAAATACCCTGACAGCATGGGCTGGGTCTGTAATTATTTTTTTCTTTTCTAGTTTGGGCATTCAATTAAATTTTACATTCTAATTCTGGATGCTTTGCAAGGCTGCTTGTGTTGGGTGACTTGGAGCATTTCCAGTTGCTTTTCAAAGTGACAGTGTCAAGAGCAGGAAAGAAGGGGGAAGACTTTTGAAGCATGAAGCTTTGTGGTATTTGGTTTATTAAAACCAAACTGAACAGTTCCTAGAAAGAACGAAAGCAGAAGGGAAGTTTTGAATGTATGAACTGCCAGGGTGTTCAGTACTGCTTGCACTGCTCATAATTTCTGAGCCCTTTACAGCATTGCAGTTCCCAATATCTGCTCAGCATTAGTAAAACACAAATGTCTTAAAATTGAGAGGATGCTTTTTTTTTTTTTTTTTTTTTTTTTTTTTTTTTTTTTTTTTTTTTTTTTTCAGAAAAAAATCCTGCTCTTGGGTCACTGACATAAATAATACCTGATTTTTGTCAGTAACAAAATCATCAGTGGGACTTGATGATTGAATTAATTGACAAGGGGGAAACTCTCTGGTATCGGAGAAGTTATTAAAAAACATTTTATTCCTGTGCAGAGTGTGTTGAGGTCTGAGCAGTTCCCTGGAATGCTCTGGGAGGAAAGGGGAAGGTTGCATGGAAAGAGCTTTCCATGGAAGCACCCAGGGATGCTCAAAGAAGTGCTTGGAATAAAAACCCAGCTGAAATGTGGTTTTATTTCAGTTGCCTTCCTTCTATTTATTGTGTGTTCTGGAAGCCAAAATTAACTGGCCTGCGTCAGCGTAGGAGAGTGTGAGGGAATGCTGAGGAGGAGCTGGAATCCTGGGGGAATAACTTGGGAATATGCATTTTCCAAGGTGCTACTACAAGCACAAGCCACCCCCTGCCATTCCAATGTGTTTTACAAGCACCTGCAGCTGCAGTTGAACCTCGTCTGACACAGCCATGCAGGGTCCAAGGATCTCCAGGCACTGTAAAATACATCAGCTCTGCTCCACGCCCACCTATCCAGAGGAAAGCAGAGCTTCTCCTCACCTTTCATTTCCTTTTAAATTAATCATGGCCTTGTCTTACAAGCCAGGTGATTTGGGATCATAGAAGTTTGCATCTCTATCTGATCTTTGTCCGTGTCAGAGGGAAGAAATGAGCTGAAAAGCAAAAATATTTAAATTACTTGTCAGGAAAGAGAGCAGTAAAGCAGACTAGAAGCAGAAAGAATCAAAAATAATGTTGTTGTTCCTTTTTTTTTTTAAGTGCAGCTTCTGAATGAAAAATATGAATACTTTGTCTTGCACAACTTGAAGTTAATTGAAAACTGATTCTCCATTAAAAAAAAATTAGAGAGGCCAACAACAACAAAATAAAGAAGTAAAAAAAAAAAAATACAGAAGTAAAACCTTTTTGAGCTTTCTTTAGAAGGAAATGCGATGCTGTGCCCATCCTTGCTGCATCATGCACAGCCCAAGCTGAGCCTCAGCCTTGGTGGCAGCTCTCAGAACCCACAGCTGATCCTGGACAATCCCATTTGCAGCCCAGTTTCCTCTGAGATGCTTCCCAAAGAGAAAACCCAGTCACTGGAAGCCATCCTTGCATCCAGCTGTGGCTGCTGCCAAAACCCAGTGGTAATACAACAAAACCTTAAAGCCTTAGGGAGGATAAAAATAACCCCAACCCACAAAACCACGTTTGAGAGAGAGGAGCCAAAGCTTCCCTCAGCTGGCTGTGGTCACTCCCAATAAACCCTGGCTGAAGTTTCCCAGGGTTTGCAAATTTGGAAGATCTGAGCTGCGGGGAGCCACCGTGGGGGCTGGCACTGCCCTGCCCCCCAGGCTGTGAACACAAACTTGCTCCAGGGCCAGGTTTCCATGAGCCACAATGAGGGGGTGGTGGATTTATTTGGTGGAAAAAAAAGCCGCTTGCCCGTGCCCTGGGAGCCAGACCATTCCCAGCAGCGGCTCAGGGGCTCCTCCAGTGGGACCAAGCAGCTTTGGGGTGGTTTTAGGACATGGACATGCATGCAGAAGTGCACCAAGACAAGGAATTAGGCAGGTGGATGTGCACATATTTAAGTGTAGGCATTCTGAGCTTTCATTTTCCATGGATACACACAAGTGACAACAGGCTGCATGCCTGTACATCCATGATTTATTTCTCTCTTTAAAGAAATCCGTGAAGGAATGCTGTAAAACGCTATCTGGATATTTTTTTGGAGGGAGCTCAGCAGCAGAGAGGATGCACTGAGCCGTCTCAAGCACTCCAAAGATCTTGCCCTGTGTTCTGCAGTGCTCTGCCAGCCCCCAGGCCAGGCAGCAGGCAGGGAGCAGCTGGATGGCATCGCTCTGCAGCTCCCATCCAAGGTCTTTCCCTGAACCAAGAGCCAGAGCTCACAGCTGATGTGCTCCCACTCTGAATGCCAAGGTTGGCCATACAAGGATTTGTACCCTGGGCTGCCTCAGAAGCTGAGAGAGGATGAGAGGGAATTTTTCTGCTTTCTGCTGCTGCTGAGGGCTGCAGCCTTCCTGCCTCCCCAGGGCTGGGCTGGAGGGGAGCTCAGGAATGGTGCAGCCACAGCCTGGGGGCAAGCATGGGGAAGAGAAAGAGCTGGGAGAAGTCCTGCTGGAGATCCTCCTGCTGTCCTTGGGAAAGGCATCCAAGCTCAGCCTGACTCCTTGTCTGACTCATTTTGGCTGCTCTGGGTTGTTTCACATAGATCTGCCCCCGCTCTCCTTGCCCAGGGACTGGGATGTGCTGCCCTGCTTGGTGAGGTCCCTGCCTGCCTCGCTGTTGCCCTCACCTCTCCTTCGCTCCTGGCAAAAATTTCTTTTTTAGGTGGTGATGAGGATTGAGCAGCAGTCTAAAAAACTAGAAAATGAAGTTTAAAAAATGTGGAAATGCTCCATAAAAGGCACAGGTATGGGGGATGTGGTTCAGTGGTGGACTTGGAGGTGATGGATGATGGTTGGACTCGGTGATCTTGGAGGTTGGACTCAATGATCTTGGAGTCTTTTCAAACCTAAATGGTTCTGTGAGAAGTGGCTGATTCTCTTCCATGGGTAGCATAACCTGCCATCTTTCTGTGGACTATTTTCCAGGGTTGTGTTCCAGCACTGAAAGTCACATCAGCACAGCCAAGCACATAAACCCTGGGATATTCCCACTTGGAAATATAATAAGAAAGCACGTGAAGTGAACATGCAGAAAAAAATCCTCATCCTACTATTCATAGCTCCTGTAAAAATTATTTTGCCCTTGGCAGGCAGTTTTTGTTGCCACATTTTGCCTCGTGTTTATTTGTGTCTGCTGGGAGGACAAGGATTCTTGGGAGATGTCATCTCAGGAGAGGGGAGGCAAAAATGGGTGTAGCTCCATCAGAAACAGGGAAAAGGCAGATTTTCTTGGCTGTGTCCTTGATTTCCCTGCTGTGTGTGTCTCAGCAGCTCATCTCCTGAGTCCCTGGGTGTGTGTGTGGCAAATTATGCCTCTGCAGATGTACAAATGCAGCAGGAACTCCATAACCCAGAGGCTACAGAATGCTGCTGGAGAGGAGCTCTGTTACTCCCACACTTCAGAAAACCTTTGAGACCCTTTCATTCCCTGGAAACTGTTGCAGGGACTCAGAGTTTAAACTTATGGCTCTGTGAAAAACAATTTGCATCAGGAAAGCACCACCAGCAAACCGTTTTTTGCTGGGATGCAGGCACAGGACGCTCCTGCCACAGCCCTGCTGGTTGCAAACACCTCGTTCCCACCCAGGGTTTGGGATCCTACCATCCTAGGGACTTTCATCTTCCCACCATAAGATAATAAATGACTTTAATTAAAACAGCAAGCAGAAGAAGGCTCTTGTACTTGGGTGGGTGAGCGATGTGATGTTGTTATCCTGGCTTTTTTTTAATGCCTTTTGGCTTTTTTTTTGGATGTCTTTACCGGCTTTGAAGCTGAGCTGCATCCCTGCTCTGGTTGTTTATCTGTTTTTCAGCCTGCAAACGAGTACTTGAACACCAGCAGCTGCAGCACAGAGCCCTGCTCAGACCAGGAGAGATCCTTCCTGTGAGTTAAAATGAGATCCTGACAGCTGTGAGACAGATTAGAGATTGCTCCCTGAGTTTTCACACTTTCTTTCCCTTTGGGGCCGTGTCAAGGTCTCCTGTGGCAGCACAAACCCTGCAGAATTCCATGCAGAGACCGTGGGATGTTCCCAGCCCCTGTGGGTGCTGTGGGAAGCAGGATGCCCGACACCACAGTGAGGTGCAGGGATGCGACTGCTGCAGAGTTTAATGCAAGCTGACGTGGAGATGTGAGCCAGCAGTGCAGGCATCCATCAGGATTGGGATATCCATGGAAAACGCGAGCAGGGCTGCATCCACCCGGCCCTTTAAGGGCTTTTATGTGTGCCTGCATCAGGCCACGTCTCTGTGTGCATGTACAGATTGCCAGTTTGTGCATGTGCACCACGGAAAGTCAGGAATGACGAGAGTGACACAACTCCAGCCCTGTGAGCTGGATCCTGCTGCTGGCACAGTCCAGCAGGGGTGGCTGGGGCTCTGCTGAGCTCATCTCACGTCACAGGGCAGTGAAGGAAACAGGGGGGGACTTCCCAGCCTGGACTCCTTTGTGTATTTGCTGCACAGGCTTTCTGGGCAGATAAGGAAGGCCTGGGGGATCAGGCTGGGTGTTCACACCAGGAGCAGGGTGATGCCAGGGCCCTGCCTGCCCGAACAGTGAGGAAGGCACAGATCCGCAGCTCAGCGACTCCCTGGGTGTAATTCAGCAGCATTTAGTGCCCTCACATGGATGGATGTACCAAAAGGTGAGCAAAAGCTTGAAATGAAACCCCAAATACACCCCAACCCATCCCGATGCATTTAATGCCTCCATGACCTCAGCTCCTGACCCAGTGCTGAGCAGATGCTTCTGAACAGGCCCTGGGTGTATTTTGCTCATCACTTCTGTGCTGCCTGCTGAACAAAAAGGCCAAAACACCTCCCCCAGAGCCCCAGCGTGCTCCTGCAAGCGGATAAAACCATAAAACCATAAAACCTTCCTTCCCGGCAGGGACCAGCACATATTTGGGAGCTGTGTCGCTGTGGGTGACGTGTGGGACATGCAGACATGGTCAAAAGTCAGTGGGGCGGGGATAGAAATATTTAAACACTTCCTGGAGTGCAGCTCTCTTGGCTCTGCTGCTCCGAGGAGGAGGAAGGTGCCCAGCTCCTCTCTTCCCCCAGTCAAGGTTCTGCTGTCCTGACGGGAGTGAGGAACTTGAGCCCCACCGTGCCCAGGGGATTCTGTGCTGCTTTTCTGGCCAGGAAAGTAACTTTTTTTTTTTTTTTTTTTTTTTTTTCCTGAGTGGCAAAAGGTATCAAAATTAATACAAGGGACTGAAATGCATCTAAATCAATGAAATCTTTGGCTTCCCTGAGAGTAAATGCATGTAAATTTATACTTTGCTTTTGTACCTTAAGACTTCTCTATCCCTTTCCTGATTTGTTTAGGTAATTTACTTCCAGTTTAGCTTGTCAGGCAGTAACTCCTGAAAGTGCTGATGAGTTGAAAATGGGTATTGGAGCCCCACTTTTTCTAGGTACCAGATAGATAAAGGTAAATTAAGTCCTACATGATCAATCTCCTAATGTGGTGTAAAGCTTAGGAGAGGCTTCCTGTCAGGTAGGGTCTCCTCCTGGCCTGTGGAAGCAGAGGGGATTAAGGCTGGCTTTTGTCTCACTCCAGGGGCTGGATCAGGGCCAGTCAGGACTGTGTGCGGTTGCCAGCCCAAGCTGAAGGGCAATGCCCATCTCCACCTGACATCGTGGCTGGGGAATGGCTTATCAGGTAACTTGTGACAAGTTTGAGATGGCATTCACAGCAAAATGAGCAGGGACACCTCCCTGGCCTGTGAGAGGGGCTGGGGCCAGGCAAGGGACCAAGGAGTCCATGAGTGCCAAAGCTGTGCTCAGCTGCCCCTCACACAGGAGTGTAAATGGTGAGCTTTCACAGGCTAATAAAACAGTAATTTCTGTTCATTATTCAGGTGAAGACCACGGAGCCCTTAAAATTGCACCCAATGTGTTTCATCAGCCACACCTGGAGCATCCCCCCAAACACAGGCACTGAGCACTGCCCCTCTCCCGTCCTCCTGCGCATCCCTGGGTTCTGGTGGTGAGCCCAGAGCCCTCTCTGTGACCACCATGGAGCTTAGCACCCTTAACTCCCAGTTAAATGCTGCTGTGAGGGACAGGGATAAAGAAGCTGTGCTGAAGCTGCTGGAGCAAGGGGCAGATGTGAATTCCAAGGTAGAGAATGGCTGGACACCCCTGCACACTGCAGTGAGGTATGACAAGGACCTGGTCCGGCTTCTGCTGGACAGGGGAGCTTCTCTGCATGCCAGGAAGGACAATGGAGGCACTGCATTTACTGAGGCAGGGATGGGAGGGAACGTGGAGATCCTGGAGCTCCTGCTGGAGCGTGGGTCAGACATTAAGGAGCAGGACATCAATGGCTTCACAGCTTTCATGGAGGCTGCGTGGTATGGGAAAGACGAAGCCTTGAGGTTCCTGTACAGCAGAGGAGCAGAGGTGAATTTGGGGAGGAAGACCAGCGAGGAGAAAGCCAAGCTGCTCAAAGGAGGTGCCACAGCACTGATGGATGCTTGCAGGGAGCACCACTTGTCAACTGTGAAAATCCTGGTGCAGGAGATGGGGGCTGATGTGAACATCCGTGACAACAGAGACAGGAATGCCTTGATCCACGCCCTGAAGAAGGGTTCGAGCACAGAGAGGTACGAGTCAGCTGTGTCCATAGTTCACTTCCTGCTGGAGCAGGGCGTGGATGTGAAGAGCAAAGATGAATGTGGGAAAACTGCCCTCATCCTGGCTGTTGAAATGAAGAGCCTGGAGCTGGTGACAGCTTTGTTGGAGAAGGATGAGATCGACATTGACGATGCAGATGAGGAGGGCAACACAGCCCTGATGGTGGCCGTGGAGAAAAATGATTGCAAAATAGCAAAGTTGTTGTGTGAGAAGGGAGCGAGGACTGACCTTGGGAACCTGATGGCAGTTGCAATGAGAAAGCGTTCCCTTAGCATGGAAAACCTTCTCTGTGAGTACAAAGCCAAGTTTGTGCCAGAAACCCCCAGGGACTGGGAGCCAAACAGCAAATGCTGGAGAGACCAGCTGAAAAAACTTGATCAAATGTATCGCCCTATGATCGGCAAGCTGAAGACATTTCCGTACATCCAGCAGAAAATTCAGGACAGCATCTACCTCGGGCTCCACGGTGGGAAAGAGGTAGCAGTGAGAATAACCTGCAGTGCAGAGGGTGACAAAGAGAAGGAGTTCTTTGAAAAATGTTCTCACTGCGAGCATCTGCTGAAGCTCTTCCAGTCCGAGAAGGTAAAAGGCTGCATGTACTTGTGCTTCCCACTCTGGGAGAAAAACCTCCAGGAACACCTGCAGGACCCTGAAGGCCAAAAGGATCACAAAGCTGCTCTGAAGATGATCTTCCAGGCACTGAGAGAGCTGCACTCCCTCGGATTTGCTCTCCAGGATCTACAGCCAGAGAACTTCGTAATAGGTTATGATTTGCTTTCTTTGTTTTCATTTTGCTTTCAGTGGAGTTTAGAGGAGAAGGTGCTGCACAGCTGTCTGTAAAAGTAGAGATGTCTTTATGCTGACTGGGGTGGCTTTAGATCTGCTCTTTAAATAAGTGCAGGTATGTTCACAGAGAGCACATCTTGCTCATCTCATCAGCTCTGCCCCCCTCTCCAGGGCTCTGCAGGCAGGTGAATCCATCAGAGATGCCTTCAGAGAACTGTTTTTTAAAGAAGGGGCCATCCAGAAGTCAGTAATGGACCACATGAAGGTTTGGCACCTTTATTTGTTAACAATTTCTCTTATTTCCTCAGATTTAGGTGGCAAAATTTACTTGGCGGATTTTGGTAATAAAAGAAGGTCAATTGAAGGCCAAGAAGAGCTTGTAAAGTCAGATTTAGAGGCAAGTACTTTGTGAACCAACCTATGGTTTAAAATGTTGGGTGCTCTGTAGCTGTGGGTCTTAGGGAAATGCTTTTTGCATTCCCAATTAGAAAATGCCTTGATTTGTGTGAGAAAAATCAGTGTAGTGGCAGATGTTGCACAAGATTTGGATGCTCATCTCCTCTGTTCTTGTGCACAGAGCTTGGAGGTGTGTGTTGGGTGTGCATTTTACACCTCTGGGCACCTGCAGGGTTTGGGGATCCACTGGTTTGGAAGCTGGCACGGGAACAGTGATGTCTCTTTGCAGGCCCTGGGCAGGCTCGTGCTCTATGTTTTAACAGGGGGTAGAAAACCCCTGGAGCAAGTCGGAATCGAGGATTTGGCTTCCAGTTCTGCAGATTACTCAGAAACTCTGGACCTTGTACAAAGCCTGTCCTCTCATGATGAACGAGGCTTGGAAGGATTGAGCAAACATCCCTATTTCTGGAGTAATCAGGGGTAAATCCTGGGAGTACAAAGGAGGAGGAATTTTGGTGCAGGAATTGCCTGTGGTGCTGGGAACAGAGATGTTCCATTGCAGCTAATGAAGCTTCTCATCCCACAGCAGATTTAACTTCCTGAAGACTGTATGGAATAACATCAAAGATGACCGAAACCGAGAAAGTCTTTTTCAAGATCCTAATATCACTAAGGAAACTTTTCCTTATCCAGAGTGGACCAAAATGGTAATCCTCTTCAATCTGGATTGATGTCAATTGGTATCGATCAGGTTTGAGCTAGACATTCAGGCAGAAGATTTTCCTAGTGTTTCACAGGCTCTGTTTAAAAATGGAACTGGAAAAAGTAGCCCCACACAACAGATGAAGGCACGTAGTCAGAGGATGACCTCTGCTAACTGGGGTGATAAAAGGAATTGATCATTCTTGAATTGGCTGGCAAACCTTCAAAGTCTATTGGTTTTTGCGGGGTGTGAAAGGCAGGGAATAATCTGTGTGCTTTCTTTCAGGTTGACAAATATATTTTATGTGTCATGGAAAAAAACCGTAAAAAATACACCGATGATGTCAGTGAACTGCTGAGGCTCATGAGGAACATGGATGAACACAAACATCGAGGGTATGTGCTCTCACCCTTGCCCCTGCCATGGGTGCATAGAATCAGAGAATATCCTGCACCTATGGGTGGGGAGAATCAGAATATCTCCTGAGCTGGAGAGAACCCACAAGGATCACCAAGTCCTGTCTTTGCCCAGGACAAGCCCAAGAATCCCCACCATGTGCCTGAGAGAGCTGTCCAAGATGATAGTGAAAGGCAGATGGAGGTTCTGGAAAAAAAAAAAAGGGATTGAGGAGTAGAAAAGTTGCAGCTCTGAGGTTTCTAGGAAAACTCTCCATGTTATCAGAAAACTCTGGAACGGCTTTGACTCTGCAAAGGCATCCTGGAATAATGACCCCTTGGACAAGATTTAAAAATCTTGCTTGGCTTTGTTCTCTTTCAGGATCACCAGAAAAATAGGAGACTATGGTGAATATTTCCTGAAGGTTTTTCCAAAACTTACCATCTATGTGTACAACACTTTACGCCAGAACCCTGCCTGCAGCTACTTTGCAAACTTCCAGGACCCTTCTCTGTAGGATGTCACAGCCTCCTGTCCCATGTCTGATCCCACCATCACTCCTTTAATTTCTTATTTATCCGCCTGCAAAAGAACTGAAGATGTTGTTAAGGAGATGGGATAAAGCACACACAGGGACAGAGTATGGAGGACTTAAATTAGGAAAGATTCCAGAGTTAGGTGGTAAAACCAGAAGCTTTGGATGCTCTGATTTGCACTGTGATTGTATGTTGATTACAGAACTGTTTTTCAGCTGTGAAAAGTTTGGGGTTTTGTGTGGTTGGGGTTTTTTTGTTGGTTTTTTGTGTTCATTTTTCTTGGTTGTTCTTGTTTTTGTTTTGTGGGTTTTTGTTTGTTTTTGTTTTTGTTTTGGTTCTGCAGCACTGTCAAACCACCACCTGCCTCAGTGGTCCTGCATCAAAGCAAAGATCCTTCTGAGGGTCCTGAGAAACTTTAAAATGCATTATGGAAGTTTGACTACGCAGCTGTTGATGAGAAAATGCAACCAGGAGAACGCTGACTCCTCTTTATCATAACTGATAAATACAAAACCTGTTGTCATCTGCCTCAAAATGTACCTGGTATTATTCCCAGGATGCTTTCAGGGGTTAAAAAGTGGTTAAAAATAGCTCAAAGTGACAAAGCTGAGAGCTTGCCTCTGACAAACTGATAAAGGTTATGGTTTTTCTTCACGAGGTGCAAAGAACATTTGTGACTTCTGCAGCTTCCTGGTGACTTGGCAAAGTCACTTTGACTCAGTTTCACCTGTGGAAAATTAAGGCCCTTGCTAAGATTTGGTTAGTGCTTTGTAAACACACACTGGCTAAAAAAAAACCCAACAAAACCCCAGAACCTCACCAAAAAAGGCATGCTGAAGCCCCAGGAAAATCTGACAATAAAGGCTCTGGCAAAACATGCACCATCACAGCACCCAGCTGAGAAGGCGAACCCAGCAGGCTCTCTCAGCCCTGCTACCCCCAGCAAGTATTTAATTGTGTGGGAAGGTGAGGAGCTGAGGTACATTTTACAGATCCATGTGAGGAAGGAGGTTTGTGTGGTGTTCCAGCTGGAAACATGCGTCACAGCACGTCCCTGCCACGGCTGGGAGCTGCTGTGCTGTCACCAGGTAAGCTGCAGGATGCTGGAAGGTGCTTTATTTTTAGGTCTTATTGCTGAGTGCAAACGATTCCCTGTGTCCAGGCTGCTCAGCTTCCTTCCACACCTGTGTGGATGGAGTTTTCGGAGGGCTGCTCGACTGAGGGCTCAGCTTCCCTCGGTTCCTGCAGGGAAGGGAGAGATGCTTCATCAGTGGCTGCTGCTGCTGGATGCAGGGTGAGGGTGATCAGGGACCTGCACAGGGCTGTGTGCTCCCAGGGAGGAGTTCTGGCCATGCAGAGGGATCAGAGATGCTCCCAGGGAGGAGTTCTGAGCATGGAGGGGGAAGAGGGATGCTCTCAGGGAGGAGTTCTGGCAATGGAGAGGGATCAGGGATGCTCCCAGGGAGGAGTTCTGGGCACGGAGATGTGCCCCAGCTGGAGTTTTCTGAGGCTGTTACTGGAGATGGTGGGGCTGAGCAGCATCCTGCACAAACTCCTGGGATTTTAGGGGATCCCTAGCCTGGGCTGTGGGGTTTGGAGGAGCTGAGCACCTCTGAGACCTCCTGTCCATCCTGAGGGGCAGGCTGGCTGAGCGAGGGCCTCTTCTCCTCGCTGGGATCCGGATCTGAGGGAAACAACAGCACAATCTCCTCACCATGGGCTGCTGCAGGGAGCCCCAAGCCCAGCTCCCATCCCCTCAGGAGCAGGAGGGTCCCTTCCAGCCCTGGCTCACCTTTCTGCTCCTCTGAAGCCTCAGATTTCTTCCGAGGCCGTGGCTCCAGGAGCTCGATGCCCCCTGAGAGCGTGAAGGTGAGGACAGGCCTTTTACCTGGGGAGGGAAAAGTCACGGATGCTCTGCTGGCACATGAGGGAGGGCAGCAGTGTCCCCCTCAAATCATCCGGGTCCTGCTGGTGGCCATGCCCTTGATACCTTAAATTTTAGCTTTATATTTTCCAGCCTCTGTACTGCATTAGAGTGTGACTCTGAACTCCATATAAAGTGTTAGCAAGTTCTCTTCACAGTTTAGTCGCAAAAAACAATCCTTTTCCAGCCCAAGGACACTGCTGCAGCTTCAGCCCCCAAAAGTGCAAACAGCAGGGAATTGAGGAGAGAATCTGGGAGGATGGGACTGCAGAACCTGGAGCTGGAATTGGACAATTAACTCCAATATGGAAATGCAACAAAACTTATAAAGGTGTGAAACTCATGACCATCTTGAGCAGAGCTCTGGCCGGGCTCTTGCACTGCCCAACGTGAATCCTTTGAAGGCCTTTTAATAAATCCCTACTTTATTCCTTTAACTCTGTCCAGCCTCTGTCTAGCCTCCCAAGGCATCACTCTGGGGTTGGGCAGTGCAGTGACAGTGCCACAGTGACAGTGCCACAGTGACAGTGCCACAGTGACAGTGCCACAGTGACGCCTGGTGACGGCAGAGGGGTCCCTGCCTGCCACCACCCAGCACCTGCACATCCCTCAAAAGAAGGGCAGAGCACAGCATGGGGCAGAGGAGGTTTTCTCTGCAATTACAGGCATTTCCCCCAGAAATTTCGTTGCTTTTTAAAAGGCAACAAAACCAATTTTTTTTCTTTCTTTTTTTTTCTTTTTTTTTTTTTTTTTCCCAGATAAAAATCAGTTTTTACCTAAAGGTTAGAAAAGCAAGACCCCTAGAGAAAGGTCATTGGTGAGAGCACGAGGTGCAGAAAAGTGTCTCAGGAGCTGGTGTGGACACCAGCACAGTCACAAACAGCAGCTATTTTGGGTCACACCTCTTATCCCCTACGTGCCAGGCAAGCTGAGGGATTTTTTTTTCTGCCTGGCTCCTGTTACTCAGCCGTGTGAGACACAGCAAGGAGCAGTGGGGATTGTTGTCCCAGGGACAGTCCCTGAGGGATTAATGCCCATGCTGGAGAGATCTCAGCCTTTTCTCTGTGTCCTGAGCAGCTCCCAGCGCAGTCACTCCCTGTGGCTGTGCTGCTTGGGGCTGTCCCAGCCCTTGCAGCAGTTTGCACTGATCCCAACACAGAATAATTTGCGTTGGAAGGGACCTTTCAAGGCTATCTAGTGCAGCCTCCAACACCTTCCACTAGAGCAGGTTGCTCAGAGCCCCATCCAACCTGATCCTGAATATTTCCGGCGACAGGGCTGCCACAGCTTCTCTGGGCAACCTGTGCTGGTGTTTTACCACCCTCTAGTGTGAAAAACTACTTCCTATCTCTAATCTGAATCGGTTTGAATGTCACTCTCCCCTCTCCCTGAAGACCCTGGCAAGCACTGTCCTTGTCCTGGATAACACAGCCAGTAGCTCTGGTGTAACACAAAGCTTCTGGCTCATCACTGGTTTGGAATACATGAATGACATGTGAGGTTTTTATGGAGTTTTTTCTGGCGTTTTTTGTGACTTGTGCATTAAAACAACTGTGTTTGAGAAGGTCCTGTAAGAGCAGTGAGGCTCTGTAACAAGGTGGGGACCCAAGCTGAAGACTGGATGCTGTCCATGGGAATAGCCAAGGCATGAGGTGGTTTGAGCATGGACATGGCTTGGCATTCCTGGAGCACAGGGCTCTGTCACCTCAGCCCTGCTGTGGAGCAGGAGCTCAAGCACCTGCCTGGAGGCATCCAAATCCTCGAACTCTGCTGCTTTTTAGCCAGAACCTGACAGTGATAAATGACAGGGAGCAGAACAGCAGCTTGCTGACGCCCACTCATCCGTCAAAGCAAGATTAGTATGTGCCTATTTTGGTTTCCCCTTTAATCAAAAATCAATTAGACAATTTCCAAATGAATATTCAGCCAAGGAGCAGGCTGTCAGGCAGACTGACAGCGCTCAGCATTGCTCTGTGTTTTTCAGTTTGGAGTTATTCAGTGTATCTAAACTAAACAAGGGGATGAGAAAGAAAAAACATCTCTTTCCCTGCAGCTGTCACCTCAAATCCTGACAGAGCTTATTCCAGATATTCAGAGCACCCTCCATGGAATGCCAGTGTGCCTAGTGTTTGGCTGCACACTTGTTCTCCTTTTCCTGCTCCCATTTGACTTGCAGCCCAAAAGATTGGGGGTTTTTATTTCTGTTTCAGGGGGTGTGCCTGAGTATTTTTAACTTGGTTATTGCAATAAATAGGAATTATGCAACAGCTTTTTGCTTGGGAAGTCACTGTGCTCACTTCCCTATGCACCAAAGAAAATTTCTAAAATCTCACTGGACAGTTTTGACTGATTTTGACAGGGAAAAAAAATATTCCATTCCATTTTCCCAGCAGGCCTGCACCACATACCCCCTCAAAGCTCTGTGAAGGAGAGAGTCTTTTCAGGGGAACTTGAAAGATGTCAGGTCTGGGTGTTTCTGCACTAGAAGAACAAACCTGGAGCAAAACGTGTAGTAGAGGGGACGATCTTCTTGGGTTCCGGGGTCTTGGGTGCTTTGGAGGGTTTTTTTGCAGGAGGTGAAGAGGCTGAAACCTTTCTCTCCTTGTGGCCTTTGCGCCGTTTGGGCTCCTGAGAGCTCCTCTTCTCCTGTTGGACCCGGGATCTCTTGTCCCCCTTGACGAGCCTAAAGCTCCTGTCCTTCCCACGGGTCTCCTGGTAGCTGCTGTCCTGATAGCTGCTGTCTTGGTAGTTGTTCTCCTGGTAGCTGCTGTCCTGGTAGCTCCTCTTGTAGTAGCTGCTCATCACCTTCCAGATGCAGAACCTGCATGAGAAACACCAGGGACAGCAGAGCTCAAGGAGACAATCCCAGGCGAGCTCCTAGGGGGGCTCAGGCAGAGGAACGAGTGGCTGGAGATAAAGGGTGGCACACCCAGAGACTCCTCCACCTTGGGACAGAGGGGATGGACAGGTACCTTCTCCAGAAGTACATCAGGATGGGGAAGAGGGTGACCTTGGCATTGTGGTAGACAGCCCGGGACAGTGGCTTCTTGGAAGATAAACGACAGATTGAATCCTTCTCTTTCTCAGAGATGTTCACCTGGGCACACAAGAGACCAGAGCACTTTGCAGCTCTCCTGATGGGGCCAGGCTTCTCTCTCTGACCCCACCTCAGCAGTCTCTGAGACTGATTCCATCCTGGCTGCTCGGCCCAGGCACAAGGGCAGGATTCCACCTGGATTTCTGTGGGAAGCTTTGTGGCCTCCAAAGGGGGGATGGCAGAGCTACTGGGGGGAGTTGGGGTGGGTGCAGTGGAAGGGATAATGGTGACACAGGCCTCTGAAGAGGGCAAGGACTGGATTGGTGGTGGGCAGCACCATCCTGGCACTTCAGCTCTGGCATTTCTCCAGTAGGCAGTGCTGGAGAATCATCCCCATCTCTCCCATCCTTATCCACATGCTTGTTCTCAATTTAGCAGGGTCTGGTGGGTTACTTCCCACCCCTCCCAACCCATGTGGAAGCCCCAAACTCCAGAGCATGCCCCAAAGCCCCCCCAGAAGATCCAGACCCCCACCTGCCCCTCTTTCCCCACCACTGTTCCCAGCTGTGCTGCAATGAACAGGCAGCAGCCTCCAGCCTTCCTGGGCAGGTCCAGGGTCTCACCCGCAGCTTGGGGGGCATATCAGAGTCCAGGAAAAGTTTGCTGATCATGTCAAATTTCTTCCTGAGAAAGGCAGCCTGCTTTTCTGACCGCACGTCAGAAGCCACAGCTTCCTTGCAGTCAACCAACTTGGAAAACCTGCAAAGGCACGTGGGGTCTTGCTCTGAGACAAGTGCTGGTAACTGTTAGGCTAGACAGTTGTGTTCTTGCTTAATTTGGTATTTGCTCAGCCAGGAGAAGCAACCCTCAAGGTGTGGAATACAAAAAGCCACCTCCCTCTTCTGCCACCCTCATGGTCACAGGATTCACCTGGGGCAGGTGATGTTCCCCCTTTTTGGGAGAAGAGAACTGAAAGCTGGGGATTTGCCTGTTGTGGGGGTGTGGGCTGCAGGGCTGGTGCCCATTGGCCATGGATTGGTCTTACAGGTTTGTTGGGAACGTGGCAAAGCCAAAGGAGATATGCCACCACAACTGGGACACCCAGATTGGTGCGGGCAAAATGTTGGATTGCTTGGGACTACCAAACCAAGAGGATTTCAAACAGGAGCCCTGAGCCAGGGGATGACTGCAGGCTGAAATAGGGGCTTTGGAGGATTCCATCAGAGATGGGTTCTGGCCAGAGCCAAGGGAGGCTGGTGCCAAGCTGGATGGAGCTCTCATCAACCTGGTCCAGTGGGACACATCCCTGCCCACGGCAGGGAGTTGGAACGAGATGACCTTTAAGGTCACTTCCAAAGCAAACCATTCTGGGATTCTGCAGTGGTACCTGAGCACCTGGTGGAAGAAGAACTTACTTGTCCATCTCCAGGTAAAAGCGGAGGTCGTCGACGAGGAAGTTGATGACGATGAGCTTTTTGTCCAAAATGCGGCGTTTTATCAGCGTCACCTTTTCCTGCTGGACTTTGCCCTTGCGGGAGCGGGAGCTCTTCACGGGACTCTTCTTCTTCTCCTTGACAGGCAAGTCTGGGGCAGGGGAAGAGATGCTCTGTGCTGCTGCGCAGAGCTGGCTTTGCTCTTTCACCTCACCTGTGCTGCCCTTACCTGCATGTAATTTGCTGAGGGACTTTCTACCTCTGGGGACTACACCCTCCCCCTAGCCTGGTGATCCCCCATCCCTCCTCTTCTTTGCCCCCAGGGAGTTTTTATCTTCACTGTTTCCTAGGGAATGGCCTGTTGCTAAAACCTGCTGGTGCGTCTAGCTGTTGCCCTGGTTCTGACAGAGCCCACAGGCAGATAATGAGTGAGAATGAAAGACAAAAAAATCTGGTTTCCCCCACATACAAAATTCTCTTGATCTGGATGGGTTTTCGGTGTGTTTAGTAGATTACTTCTCTAACTGCTTTTCCAGCCTCTTCTCAAACCTGTGCATAAACTCTGTTTAGGTCAGCTCCCTGTTGCCCAGAAAACAATTTCCTTTTGTTTATTTTTCTGGCCTGTCTCACCTTAGCTCCATTTAGTGTTTCCTGTTTTGGGTTGGTTTTTTTGTTTTGGTTTGGTTTTTTGTTTGTTTTTTTTTGAGGCAAGGATGCAAAATTGCATATATGACATTGTTTGAGAGAGATGCAACAGCATAACTGGGCACTAAGTCCTGGTGGTGGGAGGTAAGGGACAGGTTTTTCTGCATTTTCTTCTCTATCTAAACCCAGGGGTGTCCTGGGGAGGGAGGACAAGGGGAGGACACTGGACATACTTTCCCTCTCATTTCTTCGCTCCAGACGGAGAAAATTCTCAAATTCTGCACGGCGTTTGAAATTTCCCATCTCCCTCTGGAACTTGCAGAAGCTCCTGACAAGCTCCCGGATGGCATCCCAGGCCCATTCCTGCAGAGACACGGCACAGCTGGCACCAGCCAGGCAGCTGCAGCTCTGGGGCTCAGCCCTCCTGTCTGGACAGGAGCTGGAACAGCCTTGGCGGTGGCATTTGTGACCCAGCCATCATCTTTGCTTTCCTGTATTTCTCAGTTTCCCTGCTGGCCACAGGGGATGGTGTGAATTGTTCAGCCGGTCCAGATGTGGTGAAGCCTGTGTGCAGCAGGACGCCAGAGCCTGCAGGAGAGAGCCTTTCCCTGCTGCCTTCCTGCAACCCCCCAGGTCTGACCCCCTCACCCCATTGCTGTGACATCCCTTGTCTCACAGCACCTCCTCTCTTTCTTGCCTGGCAAACATCCTCAGCCTGCCAGCACACAGGGTCTGTCCTCACCATCCTCTGTGTCTGGGGGCCCTCTTCCTCTTTCTGCACATGCTGACGCTGACGACGCCTGGACTTGGGCTGTTTGCTCCAGGGAAACAAATCCTCCTTCTGCTGCTGCTGCTGTTCCTTCTGTTTCTGCTTCTGCTTCTCTGCCTTTTTCTGCTTCTCTGTCTTCTTCTGCTTCTCTGTCTGCTTCTGCTTCTTCATCTTCTTCTTCTTTGGATGTCCTTCCTCCTCATCCTCCTCATCCTCCTCGTCCTCCTCGTCCTCCTCGTCCTCCTCGTCCTTCTGCACAAACCTGCCAGATGGGAGAGCAGAGAGAGCATCAAGAGCAGCCAGAGGCATGAGGAGGGCGCTGGTTTGATGGAAGGGGGGCCCAGCTGGGGAGCAGACGACAAAGGATAACCCCAGGGTTGGGGTTCACTGGATTTCTTTTCCTGGAGGAGGTTGGACAGTGGTAGAGGGCACTAGATACCCTCCCCTGGGCTCTCTTCTTGCATGTGGTAGCCTTGGGAGTGTCTGTCCTGCTTATGTGCAGTGCTTCCTCCTCCAGTCCAGCAGCCTGCATGCCCAGAAGTGATTTGGTAGGTTTGGGGTGAGAGTCTATCAATGTACTGGCTGATGGGTCATAGAAAAATGCATTTATTGCAGTTGCTGTCTGGCCCCTTGGGGTGGGATGGATATTGGGCAAGGTGCATTTGCCTAATGGGGCTTAAGAAATCAGCTCAGCTCGGGTGCTGACTATCATCTTTCCATTTGCTTTATATCCCAGTGTGAAGCTGCGAGGACTCGTGGCTGGAATGTTCCCAGAAGGTGAGACATGAGTCTAGAGATTTAAGTATGGCTACAGTGTGATTTTAAGTGATTTTTCTGGGAATCAGAGTGTTGCCCAGATGGCATTACGGGGTTTGACTGAGGATGAAGTGCACCAGATGTGCACGAAGTGTGAAGAGCAAATCTGAACTCATGGTGGGGAGTGTTAATATTTCTACTCTGCCTGGTAATTCTGCGGTTTAGACCCACAGGCCACCTATGCCTACAACTGAGGGGGCCAAATAACCAAACAGGGAGCAGTGGCACTACAGGGGAGCACTGGGGAAAATCTGAAAGAGTGGAAGGAGCAAAGCTCTGTGCTGTGAGGAGCCAGACCTGCGCTTTCTAGATGTCTTCTTCCTTACAGCAGCTTCAGCATTCTCTCTAGCAATCCTCTCGGATGCAACAGCTGTGGGGACAAGAACAGAGCTGGCCTCTTCCTCAGGTGACAGCCAGAGCCTGCACACAGCTGGACCCTGGAGCCTCCCTGAGGTGTCTCTGGCTCGCTGTGGGAGCTCTTCACCTCTCATGGTTCGACCTCCTCAGCATCTGCTTCAGAGAAACCCCCACTGCCACCCTCCCTGGCTAGATTAGTGCCCCAGAGCACAGCCTTTCCTTCTGGAGAAGTTCCACCAGAGGATGCCATGCCTGGATGGAAGCCTCCTGCTCACCCAGCCCCTGGAGCAGGCCCAGGGGTAATCCCCAGGTGTTTGGGAGCCCACCCTGCCTGCCCAGCCTGGACTCACCAGATGCCACACGCAGGAGCTGCCGGAGCTCCTCTTCCTTGCTTAGGCTACCCACAGCCAGCTCACCTGCCATCATCCTCTGGCATTCTGCAGCAGAGAGAGGAGAGGGGACAGATCCCATGTCCATCATCTCTGCCTCTGACAGCTGGGTTTTGTTACCTTCCCTGCCCCCTTGTGTGTCCTGTTCCATGATCTACCCGTGACACTGCATTTCTTGTGTAAAACCGAGGGCCCACAAGCTGCAGGGGTGCTGCAGGGGACTGCTGTCACCCTCAGTGCACCACAGGTGCCTAGAAAATCGGTGGTATTCCCAAAAGATCGAATGACAGAATAAAACTGAGGGGTTACACCAGCAGCACCAGCATGGCCAGTCCCAGCATTCTCAGAAGAAGGCCAAAATGTGGAACTGGGGTGGCAGGAGCCACTGCTGGCTTTGGGCTTCAGTTCCTTTGCTGCAGCCTTCATTTGATCTGATAATCCAGGCCAGTGCAGGGATGTGGCATTTGGTACTGGCAGGAGGGAATTTGGCTCTTAGGTCCCTGCCAAAGCTTTGATTACAAATGAAGGCTCCCAGACCCACTGTACCAACCCACTCCATGATGTCCATCACCTGTTTAGGGCCACTGCTCACCACCACAGCATGAAACATGCTTTATGCCTTCAGCCAACGTGAATTGAGAGCCTCCTCTTACCAGCACTGCCCAGGAGCAGTTCCATCTCCGCCTGGATGGAACCCCCTTTCTGGAGGTCCCGAGCAGCAAGCAATTGCCAGAGCTTGGAGGAGACCCCCTCCAAGCTCCTGGTGCCATGCAAGGCCTGGCTCAGATTCAGGGACTGGTTCATCCTCTGGGACAGGTAGAAATATTCCCCTCTGCCAGCAGCACGGCCCAGCCCCTCGAGCGTGGGGACATCCATCCCTGGAGCCTGCGGTGAGAAAAGGCAGGGTGATGACACAAAGCACCTTCCCCACCTCCAGCACTGTGCCCACCTGTTTTACTGTGCCTACTTTAGATCTCTGCTTGAGCTTTGAGCAGTCTGGAAGGAATCTACGTGAGCACAAAGCTCAGCTCAGCTGGCTGGGATGTACAGACAGCCAGAGGAAGGCCAGACACGGCCTTGCAGCTTTCCTGAAAGCGTTCAACATCACTCCAGGAGGACTGCAAACATCCCTGAAGGTGTCCCCGGCAGCCTGTGCTGTTTTGTTGGCTGCTGTCACCAGGGCTCTGGGAGTCCCTCCTTCATTCCCCCCAAAACCCTCCCGCAGGTCTAGCCTCTCCCCACACACAGTTTGCACAGCTCGCCAAGCAGCAGGGGCAGAGTGGCTGGTTTCTGGCTGAGAGCTGAGAGCAGGCACCAAAAATAGCCCTGCCATGCCCCCAGCAGTTCCCCTGACAGCAGAGCAGGAGAGCCAGGAGGAGTTTGGCTCACGGGATGATGCCCAGAGAGAACTCAGCCCCGACGCCTGCTGAAGTGATAATTGCACTCCCAGACCAGCTCTGGCCTCAAAGGGGAGATTTCCCTGACAAGAGATGCTAAAAAACCTGGGCAGCTAATTAACTTCCAACCAAGAGCAGTTAATGAGTCAGGGTCGGGAGCTGCCACTTGACTTTTCCAAAATGCTCAGCTCACACTGGCTGAGACTCTGGGAGCCAGGACCCTGAGGATACCCAGCCCTGACAGCCTCTCCTCAACATTTCCAGGATCAGCTGCTGATTTTACATTTTGTTTTAGGGAAAATAGTTGGTTTGTAGAACCAAAAATTGCCTGCATGGGTTGTGCAGGTACCAGTGCAGGTGGGATGCTCAGGGGGTTCTGCCTGCATACTCCCTGAGTGTAATGCTGGAATTTGGGGTAGGTGGTATGGGATTTCTGATACCAGGAGGAAAAACGGTCTGGGAAGAGTGCTTGTGTGACTCTGATTTCTTGTATCATCCTTTTTGGTGGAAAAAAAACTATGTGGAAAAATGGAGGGTGGTTGAGTCACAGGCTAAAAGGCTGCATGGCCTCTTCCCCCCTGTGCTGGCCAGGCACTGGTGCAGGGGCAGGGTCATCCTATGTGTATCATGCACATGAACCACATTAATAGCAGTAATAATTACACATTAATAGCGTGGGCAAGGAAAAAAGCCAGGGCAGATCAATTCCCACAAGTGCTGGGTGCACCCTAAAAGCCTGCAATTACATTTCTCCCCCCTTTTAGGCAGGGTCACAGCTTGTCTCAGGGGAGATCTTGCAGGATGGATCTGCCAGTTAATGGGATGCTGTGCTGGAAGAGCTAAGGATCATTGCTCCAGGCAGCTGGAGCAGGGTAGGATCTGCTGTGTCACCCTGTGACAGCACTGGCTGAGGATATTGTGAGATGCCAGACCACTGCAGCTAATGCTGAGCTTTTCCTCCCTTCCCTTCTCTCTCTCTCCAACTTCTCACACCCCCACTGGAGCCTGCACACCCTCCAAGGATGCCCCTGTGCATCCCCCTCACCATGAACTGGAGGAATGTCCTGTCGTCGTCAGCCAGAAATTCCTCGTAGAGGCCGCAGAGCACCTGAGGAGAAGCAAAGGGAGATTGTCCTCAGTGGAGATTGCCATGGGTGCCTCACAACTTGCTGATGTGCCCAGGACATGCCTGCATATCCAGATGGTCCACTGGGCTGCCCAGAAGGTCTGAGGTTCTGACTGAGTTTTACTGGGGTTGTGCTGGATGCCAAAGGATGGCCACTGCCCTGTCATTCCCAGCCCTTGGAATGTGCATCTAGCCAGACTCACCAGAGATATTCAGTGACTGCTCATCCCTGCTCTGCTGCCCAGCAAACCAGTGAGGATGCTCCTCTCCACTGGCCTGGAGCATCTCAGTCACTGGTCCAGTGCAAGTTTTTCTCTCCCTAATTTTTTTTCCTCTTAATTTTCCAAATGCTTCACTTCCTAAACATTCCCACAGCCCTCACACCACCACAGGGGTGTCAAAGCCAGCTGTACCTCCCAGCCTGACCACTACCAGCAGCTCTGTATACCTTGCAAATCTCCTTCTGGGCTCTGAATATCCAAGGGGAGAATTCTCCACATATCAGATGGTTCCACAAACTCATGAGCGTCCTGGGCTCCAAGGGGAGATTCTCGGTGTTGCCCTCCTCCAGGTAGGTCTTGCAGATCTTTTCCCCAATCAAATTGCGCAGGAAGAAGCTGTTTTCTCTATTGGACTCCAGCACCACGGGCAGAAACTCCTCCAGGTCGTGCCACAGGTCCAGGAGATGAGTCTCCATGGGCCGGTTCTGGCGCTGCAGGAAGTCTTTGAAGGGTCTTCCTGCACAGGCATCGGCATGCAGGGCCCAGGGAAGGAAATCCAAGGTCTTGACTGGCTTTTTCAGAGATGGCAGACAGGCAAGGGATGCAGAGGGAAGCAGGTCAGAGGTGATTTTCTCCTTAGAGAGGTTTTCTAGATCCTGCTCTGCACTGGACTGAGGTCTTCCAGGAAATGTTGCTCCTCCTCTGCCTCCAAAGGCAGGATGTTCTGACTGCAAGGGAATCGATCTCAAAGCATCCTTATCCAAACACAATTCCTCCATGCTCCCAGCTGGACATGGTTGCTTCTCTGGTTTCACCTGAAAAATGGCCATTTTCACCTCTTGGGTGTCTCTGCCCTCCTTGACAAGAACCCAGATCTCTGCTTTGGCCCTCTGGCTGCAGTAGAGCCCTGGCACGCCCTGGCTCCTTTTGATGTGCATGGTGGGGAGGGGCTCTGAGGGGCCTGGAGGTTCCTGCCAGCAGGCCCATGATAAACGTTCCTGATATTCCTGGAGCAAAGGCCGGCACGATTCCTCTTCCTCCATTCCCATCTTGCAGTGCACCAAGAATTTAGGGAGCCAGTAACTCTGAATGATGGAAAGGGCCTCTTCCTGCATCTTGCTCAGGATGTCCCTCCTGGTGCTGGCGGACTGGATGTGCCTGGCTTTCGGCAGAGATCCTGGGACGGATGCAGGGAATTACAACGGGGAGATGGCTTTGTGCAGGCTGTTCCCCAGCCAAACCAAGCAGGTGATGGCATCCCACCCCCCTGGGAGCACCCAGGAAAGACCCCCTCTCATCCCCAGCTCCCGTGTTCCTCACCAGCAATGGTGGTGCAGAGGGTGTCGACGCTGGAGCCTTCACGCAGGTGGGTGGCTCTCAGCCTGTGGACCAGGGAGAAGAACAGGTCCCTCTGACTCCCATCTGACTCGTCCAGACCCAGGAGCCTTTCAGTGATGAGCCAGAAGTCGATCAGCTCTTCCCCTATATATCAGACAAGCGATGGGAGTTGGGAGAAGCCCCTGCAAGCCCCGAGGATGGATGAAGCAGAAGGAAAAATCACCAACACAAGCAGAGAAAAGCCACGGTGATGCATCTCTCTCCCAGCTCTGCTGCTGGCTCACCTTCCAAGGCTTTCTCTGGGATCTCACCCATGCCCCCAGCTCTGTGCCAGTCTCCTGCCAGGCAGGTGGCTGGGAGGAGGCTTGGAGCATCCCGTGCCCACCTGCTGTTCCTCGGATGAAGGTGCGGAAGTGCTGCATGCCACGGCTCCCACTGAGGCACCTCTCCAGCAGCCACTGGTCAGCGCTCCGCCAGTTCAGGAGCTCTGCTGTAGGACAGATGGCATCAGGGGCTGCCTGCCAGACCCCAAGGAAACTTTCCAGCTCCCACCCTGAAAGAGGCGGCTGGAGGGAAACCAGCACATCACCCCGAACTGAGGGTGTGGGACAGGCTGTGGGATGCACACGTGGTGCTTGCAAGGATAACTGGCTTATGTCAGGGACAGCTTGTCCAGCTGCTGTTCCTCTGTTTCTGGCAAACGTTCATCTTTTCTTGCCCGAGTTTGGGGCTCGCCTTCTACTTCCTCCAGCTTTGAGTTTCAACCCGACCGGAGAAGCAGCAGGAATGTACTCAGGAAAAGCCTTGGTGAATTGCTTATTTTTCTGAAATGAGGATCTGCATTCCTGCTGCCACAGCTTTCTTTCCGGTGGCAGCTGACACGCAGGATGAGGAAGTACCTGGCTGGGCTGAGAAGGCTCATTTTAGGGGCAAAGTGAGCACAATCCAGACCTGTTGCCAGTAAGAGAGACCACAGCCTGTTTTCCCAGGGCATCCCTGGACATCGGCAAACCCAAAACATCAGCACGTCTGTTTCCCGTGCCCCGGGATGCTCTCCAGCTCTGCTCCACCTCGGTAAATCCCGCTAGGCAGGTACTTAGCGAGCCTGTATTAGCAGCGTGGTGGAGTAGATCCCCGCACATCCCATCGGGACCTGCTGCATCCCTAAAAATGGGATGTGCAACGCCTTCTTAACCCGGAGCAGAGGCACGACCCACTGGGCAGGCACCAGGCAGCGACAGCCCCGGGGAGAGAGGAAGCCCAGGCGCAGAGGAGAAGCCGATCCGATTTCCTCCGTGCCACGATGACTCACCTGCTTCCCCCGAGCGAATGAAACCCAGCAGCTTCTGGCAGAGGACGAGGTGCAGGCACAGGCTGGATTTGCAGAAGTGAGGCAGCCGGTGCTTTCCCAACCAAGCCAGCAAAGCCGCGGGGCTGGGATCCTGCGTTGCCCGAGGGAGAGGATTAGCTGCGAGCAAGGAGCCCGCTCCTGCCTGGCCATTAGGGTGAGTAACAGGTCCCTGCTACAGGGCACGGAGGTGGGGAAGGCGCCCTGTTGCTTCATGGCGATGAAAGCCCCCCCCGGTGCTGAGGAACAAGGAGGATTCTCAATTCGCAGCCCCAAAAGCCCCGGTGCTGCACGGCTGCTGCAGGGCTTCCTTCCCTGCCTCTCCTCCAGAGCCCAGGCATGGCAGCTTCCCCAGAGCTCCCAGAGGATCCTTTTTGCTTTGGGATCCGAGCGCTGCAAGCGGTGCTGGCGGCTCTGGGGAGGGAGGGCTGAGCAACAGGGCTTGGCTCCTGGATTCAGGAGGAATCCGGGACAAGAGGCTGAGGTCTGTGTCCTTCTCTGCCACCACACATGCCGTCCTTCGCTCCAGCTCTCGGTGTTTATAGATAGACCCCATAAACTGCAAGCAGGACTTTAAATGGCTTGTGCTCCGCCCAGGGCATAAAAGCGAAGTGACGCCTGGGCTTGAAATGATCGCCCAGCTGCAGGAACAGGAGAGCCAGAGAGGGGCCTTGGCAGTGAGAAACCAGCTCCTTCCTTCCCCTGTCCTGTGCCTTTTTTCCCTCTTCCTCCCTTCTAACAAGGGGCACGTTCTCACCAGGTAGCTCGGCAGCTCTGGCCACAGGCACCACTGGCCCGTGCCGCTGATGTAAAGGGGTGTCTGGCCAAAAACCTGGATCAAAACGGAAAGGGAGAGCTGAAAGAGATGGAGGGTGGCAGAGGAGCCCAGAGCCCAGCTGTTCTTGTTAGTTCCCACTACATAGAAGGGTATCAAATTCCCTTTTAGACCTCTATCTCCGAGCTGAGTTTCTCAGGTTTGCCTCATTTTCCAGCCTGAATGTGGTGTTCTCCCACTTTTCCTTGGGTCTTTAATGTCACAGAAAGCTCGCATGAGGAGGGCTCTGAAAGGCCCCAGGTTTTATGGTGCAGACTGAACTTACAGGAAGGTTCAGAAAGGTGTTGAAGAAGTCAGCAAAAACATCATCTTGAAGCAGAAGACCGATGTCCGTGGAGGCTATGGATGCTATCGGGGGAGAAGAGAAAGTTACCTGGGTGTTGTGTTGCCAGATGCGACATCAGCGTGAGCCAAAGGAGGAGTTCTGGGAGGAATCAGCTTTAGGGGATGCATGGTACAAGCTTGTCCTGTGCACATGCGGGAGGATTTGGAGCTGAGACAGAGTGTGAAACGTGTTTTGGGCTGGGTGGCACAGACTGTTTGGAAAGCACCAGGTTGAGAAGCATGCAGGAGCTGGGAAGTTTGAATGGCAGCCTCCTAAACAGCAAAGGTATGTGATCTATAGAGGCTGGGCACAAATGTGGTGGCACCCACATAGGGCAGGAGAAGGGAGATGCTGTGGCTGCAGGACACGAGCTATGCTGCTCTGCCTTGCCCACACGCTGGGCACAACACAGCTCACCCACCCAAGACTTGGTGAAGTGTCAGTGCCCAACACCTCCCACTCCCCTGTGGAGTTCTGCTCGTGTCTGAAAGATCTGGATGTCAGAAGGTGGGCTGGCATCAGCCTGCTGCTGGGTGGATGCCCTTGGAAATGTCCTCTTCCACAAAAGCACAGGTCTGTTACAGGTAGGACCCATCTTTCAAAGCTTGATAATCTTTTTCCCCCCACTTTTCCCACCTTTTGGGTTGTGTTTAGAGAGGCTGAAGCCCCCAGCAGAGGGTAACTCACCAGCAGTCATCATGATGGTGGGGTGTTCCAGTGCTGTGTTCCGAAGTGCCACCCTGATTGTGACACACGTGTTTTGGTGACCATGGGGGGCTGCAGGGCTCTCGGGCACCACAGGCTCTCAGCAGCTCCCTCCAGGCCTGCTTAGCCTGCAGAGGAGAATCTGATCAGAGGCGATGCCCAGAGGATGGAAGCCAGGCTCTTCTTGATGGTGCCGAGCAACGGGATGAGCAGAAATTGGAACAGAGGAATCCCACCTGAACTTGAGGAAAAACTTTTTTACTGTGACAGTGACTGAGCACTGAAACAGGTTGCCCTAAGAGATTATGGAGCCTCTCTTACTGGAGATATTCAAGAACCATCTAGGCACAATCCTCAGGACTGAGCTCAGGGGACGCAGCTTGAGCTGAGATGTTGGACCAGGTGGTCCCTTCTGACCTCACTTTTTAAATTGCCAGCCTTGAAGACACGCTTGGGCAGTCCTGAAATGAAATCCTTCCCCTCTCCCTGCTGGGGCAAACTTCTTGCCTTCAAAGCAGGTTCCTGGTAGCACCTCAGGGCCGGGTGTGGTTACTGTCAGTCCATCGGGTCAGCCTGGGATGGGAATTTCACAGGAGACCCCACTGTGTCTGTCCCAAACACACCAAGCCCAATGATTTCTTATCAGCCGCCTTTCTTCATCAGATCTGGGGCTGAGACCCGGCCTTGGAGACCCTCCCGCTGGAAGAGGAGAAGGGGACGGAGGAGAGAAGGAAGGAAGCCATCCTGCAGCAGGAGTGACCTGTGTTCCCTGGCAGGAGGAGGAATCTGCTCCCCAGGTGGGTGTTTGATCCTGCTCTTTGGAATGCCGCGGTGCCAGACCTGGCAGCAGAGGGCAGGACGGTGTCCTAAGGTGTCCCACAGTGTCCCCGGGAGCGGGGCCACCTCACGAGGTGGCGCTGTCAAATCAGGAATGTGAAGCTGTTCCCAGCAGCAGCAGCAGCAGCAGCAGGGCTCTGCATCTCAGCGAGAGCCTTGTGGCAGCGCCGGGGACACAGGGACAGCTCCGAACCGATGGTGGGGCTGGCGCTGGGGACAGCACCTCCTCTCGGGGATGTGCACCCACCTTCCCTCTGCCACAGCCCAGCCACATGGGCTGGCCACCGTGCCAAAACCCAAACCGATGTGGGGAAGGGGCAGCTGTGAGCCAAAAAACACCTGCACGTCCCAGTGGTGCCAGGCAGAGCTGGGGGAAGGAGTTATGGAAAACCCCGGGGAGGAGTAGCTCCGGTCATGGATCCGTGGAGATTTATGCTGCTGAGCCCAAGAGATGAGAGGAGGGATTAGGAACGAGCTGGAGTGGTGGCTGTCTCACACCTAAAAGATTCAAAAGTCTTTAGAGAAAGGTCAAAACTTTAAAAAATAACACATTTTCCAATTGGCAACTGAGCAGATGCCCAGTAGGACCCTCAGAGGCTGGGGTGGCTCCTAGTGTGCTCATCCAGCTCTGGACTGACCTCGGTGGGACTGGGATGGCTTGTGCCAGGAAAAAACTAAGGCTGTGAGCAGGAATTGGCCAACATGGTCACTGTGGGAGGACACAGGGCCATTTCCAAGGAGTTTCTCCCCAAGAGGTCTGCCAGGATGGAACTATCCTCCAGCTGCAGCTTCCCAGGTTCTCCCAGGGCACATTGTCTCTTCCTCACAAGAGGAGCTCACGTGAGCTGGGTGGCTATTCAGGAAAAACCAAAAAAGGTTTGAAAAAAAAGAGGTGGACACATGAGCAGAGCCCAGATTTAGAAGGAAGCTCGGAATGGCTGGAGTCCATAAAAAGATAAGGGCAGGGTTGCAACATCGACCACGTCAGGAGGGCTCCGCTCCCCCTCTGGCCCAGCCCGAATCACCCACGGGGAGCAGCCCTCCCTTGGCAGCCCTGAGGTGACGAGTGGCAGAGCCTCACGTTCCCAGGGCGGCAGAGGGGATGGGGCTGGGATTTTTCTCCTTGCCCAACACCAGCTGGCACTGCTCCCCACGGTGGCAAAGTCCAAGGCTGCCCAAACACGTCAGCCTCACTGCCTGTGGTCACTGGCCACTCACAGCCTCCCCCAGCAGCCCAGCCTGTCCATTTTGGTGCCATCAGGAGGGTGGGGGTTGTTCCCCACACATCCTGAACATCTCAGCATTGCTTCTGGTTCTGGGGGATGGTCTGGAGACCCAGAAATCTGGGAAACTCCAGCCTGAGTGCACAAACCTGCTTTCGCCTCTAGCACAAATATTGTATCACCACCATGAGCTTTTGGGGGAAGATTTGGAATTTTTTCCCCTTGTTACAGCCTCATCCTGCTAGTATAGGACACTAGTGCCTTAAATCTGGAGTTGCCCAAGGCCTGAGGAATTCCAGTTCAGCCTTAAATATTAATTCCTTTCTTGAACATGTTAGAATTATTTTTCACATGTGATTTCCATGCTCAGTCTCCCGAGTGCACGAGATCTGTTTGCTTGGCAAGGACACCACTGGTGGTTCCTTTGAGAGTATTTTTGAGCCTGTCTGTGGTTTCTTTGCTTGGGACTGTCAGTGCAGGCTGGGCTCTGTCCCTTACACCTGACAGCCCCTGTGGCTGGCTCTGCCTTCACTTGTCTCCCCTCCAGCTGAAGCAGAACCTGGTGTAACCTTATCCAAGCCTCTGGGGCTGTTGACTTCAGCAGCCCGGGTTAAGTGTGTGTGTTGTGGCAGGACAGGAACCTAATTCAGCCACAAGGGAGGGACATGGGCAGTGGCACTTTGCTGTTACCTTTTATAATTTACAATGTCAGGCCCAGATTGACCACTTAATCCACTTAGGCAGCAGTTTGAGGATTTCTGTGTTCTCACTTACAGAGCTGTGAGGTGTGTCGGGCTGAAATTAATGTGCC
>VRYO01001717.1:2059646-2079341 GCA_009812075.1 Sialia sialis | reverse complement strand
AGTTTGTGTGGGTTTTTGTTGTACCCCCACGAGGCTCTTGAGGGACTCCCTGGCCGCCAGGAGATGATCGCCTTGGGGGATGCTTGTGGCGGGGCAGCGGGGCGCTGGCCCCGCAGCGGGGTGGGCTGGGGACGGCTCATCCCAAGCCCCCCCGCAGGCGAACGGCATGTTGGAGCGAATTCCCAAGTCAGCCCACGTTTCCAGAGTGCTGGCATTTCCAAGCTCCGTGGAAAACACGCGTGGAGCCCGCTGCTGTGGGTCGGACACGAGTGGGCTGGCTGGCGCTGGTAGCCCTGCTCCCAGGGCTCTGGGGATGCTGCAGCTCCCACCCACTGGTTCTAGAGCCACTCCAGCCCATCCTGCCTCCCCTTCGCTGCTGGGGTGCCTGTTGCTTTTCCTGCTGCCCTGGGACCGGGCTTGGATAACCTCAGCTGGGCTGAGAAGGCAGCTGAGGCAGAAAAGCCCTCCTCGATGATGCAGATTTATTAAGAAAGCCCCAGCTAAGCTCTCCTTGCGTTAGCCTTGCTCTGGAGCAGAGCGTGGAGGTGAAAAGTTCACGTGGGGCTAAGGAGCCCTTTGGAAGTCTGTTGCTCTGGTTTATTAGCAGGAGTTTGGGTATTAATGGGACTCTTTTGAAGGGTTTCTGGAGCAGGCTTTCCTGGCTGCCAGCATCTGCCTGAGCTGCTGTGTGTTCTCCCTGAGGAATGACAGGGAACCGCTGGAGATGGCAGCCAGCCCTGTGGCTGAGCTGTCTCGTGCTCCTCCCTGGCCTTTTTGGGGGGTGGGGAGGGGGGGAAATGGCTGAAGAATGTGGGGACGCAGCAAAAGGCTCACAGTTGGGGCTGTTTGTGCTTCCCCTCCGCAGGAACCCCCTCGTCAGGACTGCAGCCATGGCCACCTCAGCGAGCTCCCACCTGAGCAAAGCCATCAAGCACATGTACATGAAGCTGCCGCAGGGCGAGAAGGTGCAGGCCATGTACATCTGGATCGACGGCACAGGCGAGCACCTCCGCTGCAAAACCCGCACGCTGGACCACGAGCCCAAGAGCCTGGAAGGTGAGAGGGCAGGTGCAGCGCTCGTGGCCCCTCACCGGGTGGAGGAAGGATGCCATTTCTCTCTTCCCATGGCACAAGGATGGTTTTTAGGGATGACATTCCTCCTTGCGCTCTTTCCCCCGACACCGCAGGGGAATGCTCCCAGCCCTCCAGATGTGGAGTTCCAGGGAGATGCCTGGGGCTGGGAGCCTGACCTTGGTGCTGTCCCAGCCATGGAGGGGCTGCTGGCAGGGGCTGGGGGCTGTTGGCACAGCTCGGCTGTCCATTGACTCTCGAGTACTCGTTTTGGCCGGAAGTAGTTTGGCAGAAGAAAGTGCAGGGGAAAGAATGGAGCTATCCGGTGTAATTAAGAGCTTGTGTCCCTCAGAACAAACAGTCCCAGCTTACACAATAATAGCATTAGGATTTTCCCCAGGTTGCCATGGAGCTGGCTGGAGACAGTTATGAAATGAAAATACTGTGTGTGACTGAGCAGAATTATCTTTTTTCTTTCCTTTTTTTTTTTTCTTTTTTATTTTTTTCCCTTTTCCCCTCTCTCCTTTCCCCTTTTCCCTTTGAGGGAGTGGTTGGCACAGCTCCTTTGAAATCTTTGTGCTTCCCATCCTCCCTCTTTCCTCCTGGGATATGGAGGAGATACCATTGCCTGGGTGGAGTTCTGGGCTTTGACCTAGAGGGCAGTGCTCAGGATGGAGGGCGAGGGGCCACACTCCCCTTCCCTGTGAGATTCCACCTCTCTGTGATTTGCCTTCCCACCTTCCTGGGGCCTTGTGGCATGATGGAGGGTATTCCATGGCTCCCCTCATTCCCACAACTGGAAGATGGCTCCTGGTCTGCCCCCTCCCAGCCGAGGGACCGGGTGCTGTGCGCTTCCCTGTGGTTGTTGTGACATGGGAAATGTCCTCAGTGCTACTCTGTTCACTCAGGCTTGGCCAGCAGCCCAGCAACTTGTTATTTCCCAGGGTGGCCGGGGAGTTGCACTCCTGTGGTTTTTTTGCTTGTTTTGGGTGTTGGTTTTTTTTCTTTGCTTCCCCCACTTGGAACAAAATCAGCTGAGCTGGGATTAAACCTATCCTGAATGAGCATCTTCACCTCTGTCTTACTGGTGGGTGGCAGGGAGCTCATCCTGGGGACCAGGGACCCTGGCTCACTGTGGCTGGTTCCTCTCTTCGCTCCAGATCTCCCTGAGTGGAATTTTGATGGCTCCAGCACCTACCAGTCCGAAGGCTCCAACAGTGACATGTACCTGCGACCTGCTGCCATGTTTCGGGACCCTTTCCGCAAGGACCCTAACAAACTCGTTCTCTGTGAGGTCTTCAAATACAACCGCCAGTCTGCAGGTAAATGAAAGGACCCTCTCCCTTCTCCTAGTGCAGGTGGTGTTCCTGGGAAGGGGAATGGGAGACCTGTCCGCGTGCTGTCTGTGCCCGTAGCACGACACAGAAATAACCCCTGCCTTGAAAGCAGAGGGCAAACAAAGTGCTGGTGATGGACAAAGGGCTGGGCTTGGGATTCTTCAACGCTGCTGGGACTCGAAGTGTGAAATGAGTGGAAATGGGGAGTGGAGGTGGAAGTGCTCATCGTCGCTTTTCCATTCCATTCCAGAGTCAAATCTCCGGCACACCTGCAGGAGGATTATGGACATGGTGTCCAACCAGCACCCCTGGTTTGGGATGGAACAGGAATACACTCTCCTGGGGACAGATGGACATCCATTTGGCTGGCCTTCCAATGGCTTCCCCGGACCCCAAGGTAATCTTTCAGGAGTCTGGACCAAGTTGGGAGTGTTGGAACTGTAATCTGTGTGGCACAGCTTCAGGCGAGCTGAGGGATCCAGGGTGTTCCTAGAACTGAAGGTGGACAGTAGAAAGTGAGATATTGGCAGAAACTAACCACAAGATTAAATTTGTTGCAGAAAGGCTGAGGTGGGGATTGGCCATGTCCAAATTTGCTGCTTGGTTTGTTGGTCTGCCAGGGACTTAAACTCAGCGGGAGATTTAAACTCAGGGGGAACTTGCTCTTAGTCAGTGTTCTACCCTGTGAGTTTTTCCATGAAAAACAGATCTTGGGGCTTCTGAGGAGTTCTCTGTGTGTGCTGGGTCTTCACTGAAGGTCAGTGTTTTTCACTGTGGAGGCTGATGCTCCCCTGTGCTCTTGCAGGTCCGTATTATTGCGGCGTGGGGGCAGACAAAGCCTATGGCAGGGACATTGTGGAGGCCCACTACCGAGCGTGCCTTTATGCCGGCGTGAAAATTGGAGGAACCAACGCAGAGGTGATGCCAGCCCAGGTAAATCATTCTGAGACACCTCATGGAGCGAGGAAGCAGTGTGGAAAAACCCCAGGCTCTGAGCTGGGTGGCTGTGCCCAGCATCAGGGGGTGGGAGATGCCTGTCTCCACCCCACTGAGCCCCTGACACCTCCTCCTTGCAGTGGGAGTTCCAGGTGGGACCATGCGAAGGGATTGAGATGGGGGATCACCTCTGGATCGCGCGCTTCATCCTGCACCGGGTGTGCGAGGACTTTGGGGTCGTGGTGTCATTCGATCCCAAACCCATCCCTGGGAACTGGAACGGTGCTGGCTGCCACACCAACTTCAGCACTAAGAGCATGAGGGAAGAAGGAGGTCTCAAGTAAGTGAGTTGTTTACTGGGCAGCAGGATTTTGCAACACTTTGGATGACACGGGAGTTTGGTGCTTGGTGTGACATCCGAGTCTTCTGGATGGGGTTTTCTTGGTTGTTTTGTTTTTGTGGTTTCTTTTTTCCTTGATATGTATTTTTTATAATGATACATTCTTGTCTTGGTACTTGTTGGGCAATTCAGCCAGCAGTACAGCTCCACTAGTGCTGGTGGAAGTACAGGATGCAGCTATCCCTGACAGCCTGTCCAGCTCCTGACCTCTCAGTGCTGGGAATAAACAAATAAACCCAGCACAGGACTTTTTTAAATTACAGTAATTTCACAATTATAAGCCGCACGTCCCGGTAGCTGGGTAGACCACAGGATTCATCGATATATAAGCCGCACCTGAATATAAGCTGCACTTCTTTATTTTTTTAAAAAGCGAGGATCCATGTCTAACAAAGTAACAAATTAGTAACAGAATGCTGCCAGTGTGGGGTTTGGTGTCAGGTGCTCAAGTTGCAAACAGTTTCCATAGACCAGCGAAGCCTTTAAAGGCAGCCCCAGGTGCCCTCCTGGCTGGCTCTCACTTCCAGGTTGGCATTTCACTGGGATTTGTCCATAGATAAGCCGCACTACTGGGGCAGGCTGGATTCTTCAATGAAAAGGGTGCGGCTTATAATCGTGAAATTACTGTATATTTTTATAGCCGTGATGAAAGAGGAGGGTCATTTGCTTCATCTGGGCAAGGCTGCCATGTTTTTTTAAAGAGGAACATCCTAAGAATGCAAGGTGTGAGTTCCTGCACGGGATTGCTGTGCTGAGTGCAGTCCCTTTGTCACTGGAGCTGTGTGCAGGGCAGCTCTGTTTTCTTGCCTTAATCTTAGTGCTATCCTGAGATAACGGGGCAGCCCACGACTCTGTGAGCCTTATGAATAGAAACTCCACTGCTGAGAGCTCTCCCCTCCGAGAGCAGGTGGAAGTGGGAAGTTTAACAGACAGCACTCCTTAGGGAGCGTGTGGCATTTAGCCATGAGGACACTTATCCTGAGTCAGGAGGAGGAGTGGAGAGAAACCCTGTGTTGGGATGAGCAGCTGAGTGGGTCGTGGGGCACCAGGCATCGCCACAGAGCAGTTTGGGGACAGCAATTAATCTCATTGTCACTTTGACGTGACACTCCAGAGGGGTTCAGCTTGTCCCGTCTCTCACTGTGCCCCCCTGTCCCTCCCTCCCTCCGCAGGCACATCGAGGAGGCCATCGAGAAGCTGAGCAAGCGCCACCAGTACCACATCCGTGCCTACGACCCCAAGGGGGGGCTGGACAATGCCAGGCGCCTGACAGGCTTCCACGAGACGTCCAACATCAACGAGTTCTCGGCCGGTGTGGCCAACCGCGGCGCCAGCATCCGCATCCCGCGCAACGTGGGCCATGAGAAGAAGGGCTACTTCGAGGACCGCCGGCCCTCGGCCAACTGCGACCCCTACGCCGTGACAGAGGCGCTGGTGCGCACGTGTCTCCTCAACGAAACTGGGGATGAGCCTTTCGAGTACAAGAACTAAGCGAGAGCGCGCCCCGCAGACACTGCCTCCCCCCGCGCTCCCCGTGCCCCTACACTTCCCTTCTAGATATAATCCCAAGGGTACAAGATAACATGTTTTGTGTCTCAGTAACTCTTGTTGTCTTGAGGTGGGGAGGAGGGCAGGTTTAGTTTTATCCATGTCTGTTTTGTCATTGACTCTTCAGAAGACAGGAGGAGGACGGGGTGTTAGAGAACTTTTAACCACTGTTTTATTTTTTTGTCTAATTCATGTGTACATCCGATGGGATCCAGTGGCTTCCAGGGACAGACTGCACACACAGAAAAGCCTATAGGAGAGGAGGAAGCTTAAAACAGAGCCAGATTTGGGGGGCCAGCCCTGCTGCTGGCTCTCTGCAGACTGATGCCTCTCTAAGGTTGGTGCCTCTCTGTGGAGAAGGGAAGATGGGAGCTGTGGTGACAGGAGCTGTGCGTGTGTGTGGACGTGACAGGGACATCGTCACCCTCCGGCCACTCTGAGGTTACTGGGAATCTTCTGGCATTGAGCTCAGCATAGGAGCATTGAGGAGAACTCTTGGTTCTGTCACTGGAAGTCAAGCGATCTCTGGCTCATAACACAGAGTGAAGTAGTATTTTTCTATTTAAATATAAAAACAGCAAAAAAAAAAAATTATATATGAAAGTGTTTTTTTCTTGAAGAGATGATGTTCCAATGCCTCATCCGGCCAGAGCGGGCAGAGCTCTTGTGGATGCTGTCGGAGGCCTCCAGGTGGGACTGAGGGTGAGCTTGGAGGGAGACTCGGATGAGATTTTTTTCCAGCATGGAGTGGAGCTTGCAGGAGGGGGTTCCCAGAGCGGGGAGCCTGCAGAAGCATTTGTCACTGTAACTCGGGTGGCCGTGACACGCTCAGAGCGGCAGGAAGGTGTCCTGAACCAAGAGTTGACTGGTCAACAGCGTTCTGGGCAGAGCTGTGGCTGTGTCACCTGTCCAGCAGGGCTAGCATGTCACTAAAGCAGGGCTTTTGATAAAGGTTAAAAAAAAAAAAAAAAAGAAAGAAAAGAAGAAAAAAAAAAAGAAGTTTTAGATTGTGGGTTTTTTTTTTTTTCCCCATGATGTTCTTAGTTTCTCCAGCTGAATGGTTTTACAGAGACCGTTGATGCCACTGTTGTGTCCTGGCTCTCTCGGGCTGCCTGCCATCCAGCCAGGATGAGGGCTAGGAGAAGGGAAGGGAGAGGCCACCTGTCCCTCCCAGCCAGCCCTGGCACTCCCAGCTCCTGCTGGGGGGTTCAAACGTTCCGGGATTTTACACTTGGGTATCTTAGATGGTGCCAGTTGTATTCCGTAGCATCTGGACTTCTTCTGAATAGGTTTTTTGTTGTTTTTCTTTTTTTTTTTTTTTTTTTTTTGTAATAAAAAAAGAAAAGAACAAAACCTTCAACCTGACCTCTGCAGCCTCTTTTTGTATGTGTGTTGCCTTCACCTTTCTTTCATCTGAAAGGATTTTGACTCTGATAATGGGTAGATTGGCTTTTAGTTTGTGGGTTTTGGGGTTTTTTTTGGGTGGGGAGGCAGGGGTCTTTCAATCCTTGTGTGCTCTCCAGAAAATGGGAATTTGTAGCAGTGGTGAGGGATAGTCCAGGTCTGGCTTGAATGTGATTCTTTAGGGCTTGTGAGTGTCCATAGGGAGGGTTATGGGGTCAGTACAGATGTTTGTGCATTTCCCAGCCTCCTCCTCACAAGTTCTACAGGATATAGAAATCCTACAGAAAACAAAACTCAGCAAACGCAATTTAAAAGGGATCTTTGTGGAAGAAGAATCTTTCCCACTCTCCCTAAGAAAGGAAATGAGAAAATGCTGCTCGTCCTCCTTTGGCACAAATCAAATTTGGGAAAATAACCCAGGCTGCTCTGGGGTAACTCAGGAGCCCAGAAATCTTCATCTTTTGGTCTGATTCAGGCTCGAGGCAGGGCAGCTGCTGTTTCTTACACCTTCCAAGAAAATGTTAGAGAGGAAAGAATCAGATTACACCCAAATTTAGGGAACTTTTCTAAAGGCATTGGCACAGGAGGAGGGAAAAGGCACAGCTTGGTCTTCTGCTTGTTTTTTTTTAAAGATCCTGTGCTTCCAAGCACTGTGAATCATTGAAGCTGAATCTCTCTCCAGCCACTCTTTCCTCCTGAGGAGTTAAAAAAATTGGGAAAAGGAGATATGGCTCAATTTTGGCCACTAAACATCACTAAGCAAGGCAGGAGGAGCTGATGAGCAGCAGGTTGGTTTTTGGTTGTTTTTTTTATTTGCCATAGAATCATGGAATGGTTTGGTTTGGAAGGGACCCTAAGTATCATCTCATTCCAACCCTCCTGTCATGGGCAGGGACACATTGCTTGGGTTGCTTAGGGATAAACAGCATCTCACCTGTGCCATTGGGGTGTCCCTGAGGAAGGTGCCATCCGCAGCGTCCCTAGGCTGATAAGGGGAGCATCAGTCCTCTGCTCCTCCAGCTGCCCTGAACATAAATTTAGGTCAGGAGCTTGATGTTTAATGGTTCCTCTTGTTCTCAGCTGAGAAAGCATTTATCCACTCACTGCACAATTACCCAGCTGAAAACAAGGTCAGAACAACATTGTGCTGGGAAATGGCTTTTCAGATCATTATTAAAAGTATAAGGGGAAAAAAAAAAGGTTATAATGAATTAGATGGGGGGAAAATTATTTATTCCTTCTGGACATTGTTTTGTGACTTTTTGCCTAAAGCCTGCTTGCTGAATCTGCTTTGTAGTTACCTAAACATCATTTCCCAGCTCTGTAGGGTAGGAAGACCTCCTCTTAAAACCATGGGGCGCTTACAAATAAGCCTGAAACCCTCAGAAGCTGAATTTACGTCTTATGCATTCATAGAAAACATTTTGACTTTTGATCTGAGCCTCCCTGGAGGAAGTGAATCCCTTTTCCCTATACTTACACATCCTTAAAATGTGAATAATGATATAGGAAAGATTGGTCCTGAAGGGTTTGCTGGGCACATCCAAGCATCAGGAACTGCTCCAAATGAAGCAGACAAAAATAGCAGCAGCTTTTTGAAGTGCCTGTTTAATCAAACACCAATTTAGGAGACAAGGCTGCCCCTTACCCATTAATACATCTGCTCACATGCCAGGCTTTTCCCCACATCTGGATTTTAAGGCAATCAAAAGAAGATTAGCCATAGGTCCTTTCAAATACAGCCTGGAGCACATAAGCTAATCAAGATTACACTTGAAGTATCTTTTTGTGCCAGACTGTGCCAGCCCAGTTACTGCCTGTACACCAGGGGTTTTCCCTTTCTGCAGAGCCTGGTGCATCAGCTGTGGCTGCTTGGATTTCTCCTACCCTTCCCCATTCCCAGTGCCCTGATGCTGCTCCAGTCTCCACATCCCACTCTCCTTACTATTTTGTGGGAGTTTTTCAGTGCTATTTGATCTTCCTTGATTACCTTTTTTTGGTAGGTCAGCCTCTCTCCCATAGCACATCTGGAGGAGGAGGAATCAGCCAGGCTTAGCTGGGCCAGGATTTTCTGAGCTGTCTTGGGATGCCCTTACTTGGGGGAGAAGAGAAGCACTTCTGGATGCTGGGTGCAACAGTTTTTATTTCTCCAAGTGTGTGTTTTCTCCCTTTTCCTGGGGTGTTGATGTTGTGTGAGTGTCCTGCCTGCAGAGATGTCTCCAGGGATTTGCAGAGCTCTGCAAGAGCCTCTGTTTGGGCTTGAAGCTGCTGTTATCAGAGCAGCTTTGTTCTCTTGAAATGCCACTTGAAGCTCCAGCAGATCCTCTGGTGTGGGGCCTGGAGGAGTCCTGGCTGAGAGCTACATCAGCAGACAAAAGTGATGTGGTTTGCACCTCAGAAGTGACTGGAGGTTTTTTGTCCCCTCGAAGGAGGTCAGGGCATGCTCCAGAAGGGTGCTGGAGAAAGGTGTGGTGATCTCCTGTGTGCCCCCTTGGAGCAAGATGGCAGAGCTGGGAGGGGACTCCTGCCATCACACACCCATCCTAACTCAGCTCCAGCTGAGCCGGGATCGCATCCCACTTGTTCAGTTACTGATTAAACTGAGGACAGCTGCTTGGGGAACAAGTGGGAGCTCTTGAAAGGGAAGATCTCCTTAGGTCTGCCTGGCTTCCCCAGCCAGCAGAGCCAGACCTGGGCTGGCTCCTGAGTGGGCCCTCCACCCACAAGTGGTTCTCCTCCAGCTGGGACTGATGACCTATCTGCAGTTTCAGCACATCCCTGAAAACTGAACCCTGACTCTTTGCTTGCTGATAAAGAGGCCAGTCCAGCTGTAGGATCTGCTTTTCCTGAGGCCATGCAGGCTGTGGAGGATGTCAGTCACTGAGGGATCACTAAAGATGTCACTTGTGAGTTGCCTGGTTTGTGAGTGGTGATCTCAGTCTGGTCCTCATGACTCCACCCTGAGCCAGTGCTGGGTGTTTGGGGACTGTTCCTCCTTTTTGTGCAATCATCTCTGGAGGGAGCATGTGGAGGAGGGCTCTGGGCAGACACAGCTCTGCTGCTGTCCACACTGAAGCATCTCTAGGGGCTCCATTCCCAGTGGGAGATGATGTGGGTCAGAGCATCTCCAAGCTGCCCCTGCAGGTGTCTGTGTTCAGAAGGGGTGGAAATTGGGGGTGACCAAGTGTGAACTTGCCTGGCTGAGGAAAAACCCAGGGATGGAGAGGTGAGCTGGGGAGGAAAATACACATTCTGTGACTCCAGACTGAACACCAGGTCTTGGAGGAGGACTGGGCCCTTCTCCCTCACTGCTCCCTTCCCTGGTGACACGGCACGTGGTTGGGGCAGCAGTGCAGTAGGGCCAGCCCCCCTCACCTCAGCCAAAAAATGTCCTTCTTTTCCTTTCTTTCTTCCCATCCTGGCCTGCCCACAGGCTGGCATGGCCGTGCTATTTTGCTTTCAATAAGCTGCATTATGTAAGCCGAGTCTTGAGTGAGGATTTGGTGCCAACTTGGACTCGGCAGCGGGAAGGAGCCACATTCCTGAGCACAGGGTTTAATCCCTGCCTCCAGCCACACTTGGTTTGCTGAGAGGAATCCGAGGGCTGTGCCGAGCTTTCTAATCCCTTGCCCCAGGTGGAGCCAGCCTGTTTGTATGGGAGCCCTGCTCTCCTGTGTCAACAGGCTGTGCCCAGGTCTCCTCCCTGCAAGGAGCATGCACAGCTCACCTCGGGACCCTCCTCTCCTGCCCTGGTCTGCTGAACTCTCTGCTCTCCCCACCTTCGCTTTCACCTGCTCAAAAACGCTGGTAAGGCAGGGAAATAGGAATGGAAGCTTCCATAATCCCAGCCCCAGAAAGCAATGGCATGGGAAGCACAGCCTTGGTGGTGCCAAGAATCTTCTCCACCTGTCCCATCTGCAGGACGTGTTTCCTGTCCCACCAAAGAGCTGGAGGTCCTGCACCCAGGGGTGCTGTTGGCACCATCCTGGCTGGGTGCAGAGTGCAGGACAGCGGTGGGTGCTTGGCAGGGATTTGGTGGCTTCCCAGCAGCCTCAGTTGGGATAGATGATCTGGAGGACACCTGGGATGGGCCACGAGGGTTCAGAAGGACAGGTCCTCACGCTCCATGCAGGTTTGAGATGAAGCTGACAGCAGTCTTGCTTTCATGTTCTGTGGATGGATGAGGCACTAGACTCCACAGTTTTTGCTGCCAGCTCCCTCCAGTGCCAAGCGTGTTGTTTAAATGAGAAATATTAATCAGACCCAGGGTTAGGCTGTTGTTTCTCATCACAGAGCTGTGTGGCTCAAACCCATCCATGGCTTGTGGAAATGCTGAGCAGCTGCTGAATTGCCCAGCTGCCTCTGTGCTGAGCCAGAGCCTGGCCAGAATGCCTCAAACACTGGGAAAGCAAAGGAACAGGAGCCTCCTGCCCTACTGAGCTGGATTCTGGCAAGCGTGGTGGCCAGCAGGTATTGGGAAAAATTCTGGGATCATTTCAGGCGAACCCCAATCTGTCCAATGCCTCTCCATGTCATCATTGCACTGTTCAGGATGCTTTATTTCCTTTTCACTCTAATCTTTTATCACCTGTAAACATCTTGTTTATTCACAGGCGCCTTTCCTGCTTTACTTAAACGCTGTTTGTAACACAATAGATTATTCTGGGGTTGGTTCATAAGCGCAATTATATGGAAAGTGGTGTGAAAAGTTGCTTAATGTGTTAAAAGACACTGTCAGAGTGTCAGGACTCTGGATTTGATGCAACCAGGAAAAGATTTCAGTTAAGGCACCACTTCAGCCCTCAAACAATCCTTTGGTGTTGCTCTAAAATCACTACACACTGGCTGATTTAAATGCTAGAATATTATTTCCTGATGATGAACTTTGGAGTAAGAAACTTAAAAGTGAAATAAGCTTTTGTTTTTAGGGAATTCAGAGCAAGTCCCCAAATCTGAGGTGGGAATAGCTGTGCCCAGGGCTGTGTTGTCCAGATGCCATTTCCATTTCCATTTCGGAATTGTTGAAAGTTGGAGATGTTGAAAAAATCCAGAATCCAGTGAGATTCCAGGGATTTCTGAGGAAAAAAACACAGAAAAATGGGTCTGCAAAAAATCCTGGAGAAATCCAACCTAAAATGGTCCAAAAAACCCCCAAAATCACAATAAACACCCAAAATTCCAAGGATTTCTGGGGAAAACATCAGGAAAAATTCAGCGCTAATAAAACCCAGAAAAATCCCTAAAAGTTCACGCTAAGAAATGCAAAAATCTCCAAAATCACATTAAAAATGGCCAAAATACTCCTAAAATCTGCGCTAAAAAACCATAAATGGCCCCAAAATCCAGTGAGATTTCAGGGATTTCTGAGGGGAAAATCCACAGAAAAATGGGTCTCTAAAAAATCCGGGAGAAATCCAACCTAAAATGGTCAAAACCCCCAAAAATCCCAATAAAAGTGACCTGAAAAAAGTCCTAAAAATCCGTGAGAAATCCAGCTTAAAAGGGCCAAAAAACCCAAAAATCACAATAAAAATGGCCACAAAAACTCCTAAAATCTGCACTAGAACACCCCAAATCTGCCAAAATTCCAAGGATTTCTGTGAAAAACATTGGGAAAAAATCAGTGTTATAACAAACAGAAAATCCCTAAAAATTCATGCCAAGAAACGCAAAAATCTCCGAAAAATTCACAATAAAAATGGCCAAAATACTTTAAAAATGTGCACTAAAAACCCCGTAAATGGCCCCAAAGTCCAGTGAGATTCCAGGGATTTCTGAGGAAAAATACCCAAGCAAATGGATGTGCAAAAAATCCAGGAGAAATTCGACTCAAAATGGCCAAAAAACCCCCGAAATCACAATAAAAATTGCCCCAAAAATGTCCTAAAATCTGCACTAAAACACGCAAAATTCCAAGGATTTCTGAGAAAAGCATTAGGAAAAATTCAGCCTTAAAAAAACCAGAAAAATCCCCCTAAGAAAAGCAAAAATCCCCTAAAAATTGCACTAAAACCGCCAACAAAACCCATAAAACCCCACTAAAAATCCCCAAAAAAAAAGATCTTGGCAAAGCAAGAATCTCTATGCAAAGGTTTGGGTTGGGGATGGCAGCGATACCCTGTAGGTGAATGGGATATTTTGGGTGGGAGCTTTGTCCAAAGAGCTCTTTGAGCCCCCCCAAGCCGTGCAGGCAGTGGGAGCTGCTCCCACGCAATCTAAAGCGAGCCGGGCAATGCCTGTCTCTGGCTGTGAATAATGGCAGGCCTTTTTTCCGCCAGCTCTATTGAGGCAGCAGCTGTATTTCACCCAGCTGGCAGCGCTCGGGGAGGAGATCGAGTGTTCTCAGCAGAGCTGGGCCACGTTTTGGGCTGGGGTGTCGGTGGGGGTCTCAGGAGCTCGAGATGTCTGCCCCAGGGTGAGACTATCTTTTCGTACTACAAACTGCATGAACAATATTTATGGTTATCTTCTGTCCTGGTTTGGAGGACAGGTGTCTGCTAAGAAAGGCAGGAGCCTCTCTTTGAAATGGAGAATGTAAACCCACTCCCTCCAAATTATTATAATTTTGAAATCAAGGGGCTCTCAGGCAAAGATATGGGAATTAGGAATAACAGTTCTTTACTAGGGAAATTAAAATAGAAACAGTATTACAAAGAACAATCCCAAAACCCTGACAAAGTCAGAGTACAACCTAACACTCCGTCAGTCAGTCAGGGTGTTGGTATCAGTCCCATTAAATGGTGGCTGCATCCTCCTGCAGTGACAGATGTGGTTCAGTTGGAGCAATGCTCTTGTAGAAGGTGCAGTTTCCCTCCAAAGATCCAGTGATATTGTGGAAAAGTCTGGTTCTCTCCCCTGGAGTCCAGCGGAGAAAGGGCTGCCTTAGTGTCCCAAAACCTCTGCTTTTATCTTGGTAAGAAATGTTGGGCTCTTCCCCCTGGCTGGAGCAACTTCCAATGGGATGCAGTAATTTTATCAGTGCCACAGTGGGACTCAATGGCCATGAGTAGAAGATAACTCCCTGGAGGAAGGATGGGTTGTGAAAAGATAAAGAACACTGCCCCACCTGGTTTCAATGGATGGCCCATTAGCAGAATATCTCCCACGGAGATCAGGATCACTGCACCCACCCTCAACAGATGGTGATAGAATAGATACTTTGATCACATCCTGTATTGTAACTCAAGACATCTTCCAATACATATAATTTATATTGTACAGTCCAGTTCTATAAACCAATCCAAGAATGCCAACATCACCCAAAAGATGGATTCCAAGAAGGAGAAAGAAGGACAGAACACACCCAAATCCCTTCATCTTGGCCCCAGACCCCCATCCTAAAAAATCTGAAAACCGTACTTTTTCACCTTATAACAAACTAACTTATACTCTACTCATCTTTTGTGGCTTGTAATTCTTCATGCAAGGCCGGTAATTTTTCACAGGGACTGAAATCGAAGTCACAGGGGTCTTGTGCTCCATGCCAAGGCTTCTGAGCCTCCTGCCTGGGTCTCAAACCATCCAGGGAAGCCAGAGGGTTGTCCTGGGTTCCCACATTGGGGTTTGGGGGATTTTTTTTGGAGAGGTGAAATATTCCTGTGTGCTCAGTGGGAGCAGCAGCATGAGGCTGCTGCTGGGTAGGATTTTAGTCGTGTGGCTCACTTATTGTTGAACCCAAAAACACCAGGGTCACCTGGAGCTGTGTTTGTGTATTTCTGCACTCTGCCTGAGCGTGCTGCAAGAGCAGAGCTCCTGCCAAAACACCCTACACTTCTGGGAAGTGTCCTCAGCACCCTGTGCTCCTCCCATGGGATACGCTGTGCCTCCCTCTGCCAGGTACCTCTAGGCAGGTGCCAGCCCTTCCCCTGGGCTTGGGAACAGCTTGTTTTGAACATCAGTGCCATGGGAAGCAAAGCAAGCAGGAGCAGATGTGCCCATGGGCACTGCTGGCCCATCCCCCTGGCACGGGCAGGACTCGTTCCTCTGCCCCCTGCCAGACCCCTGTCCTCTGCACAGAAGGACTTGGGAAGAAAATTTGTATTAATTAGAATGGCATCTCCTCTGGATCCTCAGGTCAAGCCTCCTGTCCCTCTGCTCTAATGGATAGCTCAGTGCGGGAGACAGATGAGAAGGATGTTGGGGACAGGAGAAGGCTGGAAGGCAAGGAATATGCTCAGATGAGAGGGGTTTGGTTTGTTTGTCTGGAATATTTCTTTGGGCCATTCATTATATTCCAGTCATGAGGAAACATGTGACTTCTCTCTGGAAGAAAAAAAAACTGATTTTATTATTTTGGGGTTTTTTTGTTTCTTTTCTCTCCCTCCAGAGATGTGGTTCTTAGTCCTGAGGGGACCTTTGCTGTCAGGACTCCATCCTCCCTCTACCTATCAGTGATTTCCCCTTGCTTTGCACCTCCCTCCACCCTTCAGAGAACAAACAAAAGCCTCTGTCCTGGCCGTGCTGTTCCCAGTACCTGTGCTGGTTGTTTCCAGCTTGCCAAATCCGCAGGGATCGAGGTGGCTCTTCCAGAAACACGTGGCTGTGCCCTCAACACGTGGATGTGCCCTCAAAACAGCAGCAAACGGGAGCAGTGGGAGGGAGACCAGAATAAATTACACCCCTGGATGGCTTTTGCTGCCTGACTTGGTTGCTCTCATCCAGAGTTTATTGTCTTGCATGTTTTTGCTCCATCCCTGGGCTTGTTTGGGTGTGCTGGGCTCATGGCTGGCTTGCATGGATCTGCTTTTCCAGTGCTGTTGGCGTCTGCTGATGGCTTTCCAACCATTAAACCTGAGACAGAATGGGAGGAGGGGAAGGCACCTCATTAATTTTTACTCCTCCCTGCATCCTTCCCAGCTCTTTCCCCTGGGAAAGATTGGGAGGAACATTATATTTCACACCCCCTGCTTCCCACTGCCATCCCAGAAATCTGGGAATCACAGTTGCCACAGCAAGCTCAGGCCCCTCAGGTATGGAATTTTTGGGGGTTGTTTTTTTGGCATTTTTGTTTAGTCTGGTGCTGTGTTGCAGGTGGTGAGGCAGAACACTGTGCTGCAAAGCAGCTCTGTATTTAGAAGCAGAAGCGAGGCACAGGATGCACGTTTTTAGCATCCCAAATATATTGGGATCCAAAGCGGTTTGCAGGGAACATGGTTATTGCTATTCCCCAAGTGCCAGCGAAGTCTGGGATCTAACAGCGACATAGTCGATGAGCCTGGTGGATCCTGCTTGGCTCCTGCTGCTCTCCTGGGACAGGAATGGGGATGGGCTGCCCTGGGAGCCCCTTCTGGTGGGACAGGCTTGAGCTTCCATCCCAAACCACCCAACAGTGCTGGGAGCAGCCAAGCAAGACTCAGGCAGCAAATTCCTCATAAAAAAAAAAAACCTCTCAAAAACTTTCCTTTTCTATGGTGCCAGTTGATGCTTTATAGGAGCTGCAGGTGCTTAATATCCAAGGGCATTTTTGCTTTTTTTTCCCCAGGTGGGCTTTTTGAAGCATGAACAAAGAACAGGATGATATTCTAAAAGTGGTCACATTCTGCTGTCCCTAAAAGTAGCTGCTCTGCCAAGTGGAGATTACAGTAATTTCACAATTATAAGCCGCACCTTTTTCCTTCAAGAATCCAGCCTACCCCAGTAGTGAAGGTTATATTCAGGTGCGGCTTATCTATGGACAAATTCCAGTGAAATGCCAACCCGGAAGTAAGAGTCGGCCGGGGAGGGCACCTGGGGCTGCCTTTAAAGGCTTTGCTGGTCTATGAAAACTGTTTGCAACTTGAGCACCTGACACCAAACCCAGCTGGCAGCGATTCTGTTACTAATTTGTTACTTTGTCACACATGGATCCTCGCTTTAAAAAAAAAAATATTAAAAAATGCGGCTTATATTCAGGTGCGGCTTATATATGGACAAATCCCATGGTCTACCCAGCTACCAGGAGGTGCGGCTTATAATCAGGTGCGGCTTATAATTGTGAAATTACTGTAATTTGTTGATGAGATTACCTGCAGAAAGAGGGATTGTAGCCGTGCTGCCCCATGCCTGCTGGGCTGTTTTTGGGAGATGGGCAAGGCAGCGTTTGTCAGAAGAGGTAAAACATTGTCAGACACTGGGATCACTAGGATACAAACAGTTCACCTGCTGGCACAAGGGAAAGAAAACAAGAAATGTGTGAGCAGAGACATGGCCAGCTTCAAACCAGCAATGTGAGCTGGCTCTGCTCCTGGCCTGGAGATCTCTTGGGCCAGCATCTTTTTGGGGTTTCCCCAGCTGCTCTGCTAGGGAATAATTCCTTTCCCTACAGACTTTAAGGACTCAACACCCGTAGTTTATCCACCTTAACTTTCTTGAGCAAAGGAGGCTGGAAGATTCTGTGATTCTGAAAGAGGAGATGTGAGAGGTGTTTTTACCCGGGTGGGAGCAGAGTTCCAGGCAGACAGAAGAAATGGGGACAGGAATCTGCTCCAAGAGGGATTAATGCAAACACCTGGTCCAGCAGATCGCGACCAAACCCCGCCTGGATCACTCCTGCCTTGGAATTTTCCTGGGCAAAGGCGGGAGAGGGATGAGCCCAATCCTGCTGTGGTGACACCGCACCTGGCAAACGCTGCTGGAGATTTTTTAGTGGAAAGGCGACTCCCCATCCTAGGTGTCACAGCAGGGCTGGGGTGAAGCAGCGAGCAGGCAGAGGAGGAACAAAGCCACGTTTGTGGCCGCTGCCCTGCCCTGCAGAGCTGGCCCCAAGCCAGCGAGGTGCCTGGCTCGATCCCGAGCTCTGCCTGAGCAGCCAAGAACTTCCCGGAGCTGGAATGTGGGGCAGTCTCTCTCTCACCTGGAAAAGCAGCATAGAAGGGGCTCGGATGGGGTAACTCGGGAAAGTGCTGCCAGCGCACCTTGGTGTGCTGGAGATGCTCAGGCAGCCCTTGAGGTACGGCTGGAGGGCAGCAGGGTGCGGCAATGGCACAGAAGGAGTGGGGACAACAGGAATCCTCCGGGAACAGGGCTGGGGAGGTCCCCGCTGGGTGGGGACAGTGCCAGCTCAGCATCACTTCTCTCGGCCGGGGATGCTGTGCCCAAAGCAGAGCCAGCCCCTCGCCGGGATGAAGGGAAAGCTCAGGGATCTATGTATGCACCGTATCTTCTCCTCTGGGATGGGAGGAGATGGATCTCTCCAGGTCTAACATCCTTAAAAGCGTCAAATCCTACCCAGGGAATGGAAAAATCCCATCCTTTGGGATCTCCCAGCTGCCTGTAACACCAGCATGAAATCCACCTTAACTCCACGCTTTGTTGGAGGAGGAAAGGATGAATCCCTCCATGTGTTTCATCAGCGCAGGGCAGGTGGGAATCACGATCTGCTGGCACATTCCCCCTCCCCTGGGATCTCACATCGCTGCTCCTGGCTGGAAAACCCCTGGGACCGCGAGAGTTAATTCTTCATCCCAGCTGCTTTCCTCCTCGGGCTCAGCAGGAAGAGGGATTGTGCTAGGCAAGGGGCACCACTGCGCAGAGGGAGGAGGCAAAAAAAAAAAAAAGAAAAAGAAAAAAGAAAAAGTTTCGCGTTTAGACCTTTTACCTAATTTCCAAAGTTTCAGACCTGAGGGCCATAGCAACGAGAGCTGCCAGCAGTGTGATTGGAGGCAGCAGGCAGTGCTGGGCTGCCCTCCCAGCTTCCCAGGCAGCATCCCACAGATGGGGGACAGTCAGAGTTGAGGCTTTCTGCCTCCCCTTCCCCACGGGAAGAGCTCGAGGCATGTGGCTCTGTGTGTGATTTTATTATTTTCTTTTCCCCAGCTGATTGCCTTTGCTCATTTCAATTCCATTTTCCCTAGTTTCTGTGAGTTGTTTAGAAAGTTCCTGGGCGCTTGTGAAACCAGAGGGCATCCAGGGAGGGCTGTTCTCATGAAGACCTGCCTAGAAATCAGCAAGGTGGCACAAGGCCGGCGAGGTGTTGTGTGAATTTGTACAAACACAGAGAGGGGGTGGCACTTTGCAGCTGCAGAACAGAGCTTGAGTCCAGCAAACGCTTTCCTTTTCTTATCAAATAAGTCTTTGCAAAAATACCAGAGGTTCCTGCAAAACAAAAGCAAAGACGTGATTTGGGGCAAGAAAAACTGCAAATGGTTCTTGTTATGCTTACAGCTTGCTGATTCTCCTTTTGGGTTTATCAGAGGGGTTCCACCAGCAAGTTCCTCTCCAAGCACAGCCCATCCTGGGGAAACACAGAATCACAGAATATCCTGAGGAGGGTCATGGAGTCCAACTCCTGTCTCTGCACAGGACAGCCCCCAAATCCCACCCTGTGCCTGAGTGTTGTCCAAATGCTTCTTGGCAGGCTTGGTGCAGTCTCTACAGGGAAAAGTCCTAATGAAATTTGGATTTGCCACCTTTGGTGGCAGCATTCCCAATTTTCCCTCAGTAGCACTGCAGAGCTGACACAGCTGTGGGCTCAGTTTCTGCAGGTCATGGAGATCAAACCCCCCCAGCTCCTCCAGAGCTGCTTTTTTGGAGCAGAATCTCTTCTCACTCTGCAGGTGTGAGCATTTCTGGCAGCACTGGGTGGTCAGGGAGAAGAGGGAATGAAAATGGCTAAAAGGAAAAGCATTTGCAAAGGAAAAGTTGGGGATTGTAGGAGCCACTGAGCTGATGCAAATGGAGCTGATCTGTATTCCCCACATCTTCAGGATCACTCCAAGCTTCAGCAGAGCAGCTAAGCTTGATTATGTCTGTGTCATGGCTCTCTAGTGCAGCAGGCAGTGTCTTCCTTCCACTGCTCCTCCTCCTCAGTGAGCCACAGGCTTTGCAAAACCTCTGCTTAAGCTCCTCACTGAATCCACTTAATTACAGTAGTTTCACGAATATAAGCCGCACCTTTTTCATTGAAGAATCCATCCTACCCCAGTGGTGCAGCTTATATTCAGGTGCGGCTTATCTATGGACAAATCCCAGCGAAACGCCAACCCGGAAGTGAGAGCCGGCCAAGCAGAGTGGCAAGTGGGC
>VRYO01001717.1:2045382-2058830 GCA_009812075.1 Sialia sialis | reverse complement strand
AAAAAAAAAGCGCGGCTTATATTCGGGTGCGGCTTATATATGGACAAATCCCGTGGTCTTCCCAGCTACCCGGAAGTGCGGCTTATATTCAGGTGCGGTTTATAATCGTGAAACTACTGTATCTTCCCACTGGTTGTGTGGTGAAAAACTTTCCAGCACAAAGCATTTCTGCTCTTCCCAGCTTGTGCATGGCTGTGTGGGCTTGCAGCTCCCTTTCCTGGAGAGGAGCACGTATTTCCATGAGTGTTATGCATTTATCTTCCAATCTGAATTAGTATTTAGGAAAAATGAAGGGTGAAAGACTCCAGCCAAATCTACCTTTGTGTTCCCTGCCGTGCCCAAAGCTTTCTGTGCATCCCTGTAGCATCTGAACCCTCCCAAGAGCAGTGAAACACAGTTCATCCCTAGGGAGCTGTGAGCAGAGAGAGGATCATCTTCCCCAGGATTTCAATAAGGCGTGAAATTGGGTGTTCAGCTGTTTTCGTTACTCTACCACTCCGTGTATAAAAGAATTGCCAATTTATTTTTGCCGTTCATCCTAAAGATCCAGTGTGATATTCCCACCCTTTGAATATCAGATTGTCCCTTCAGCCAGTGATTCTCCACCACCTTATTTTTAGGGTTTCTTATATTTAGGGTTTTATTTTATTTTTCTGCCCAGGATTTGTGCAGAAAAGCCTTGGAAGCTTGGAGCACCTCTCTTTTCCCAGGGGGTCTGAGCCAGCAAACGCATTTCCCTCACAGACAAGAGCAGGATGGCTCACTTGCACTCAGCTTTCTGTTCTTCAGGAATCACTGGAATATGAATAGGATCCTTATCAAACCAGGTTCATGCAGAGGACAAGGCCACACGAATTGTTTGCAGAGCTCCAGCAAACAGACAGCATTCCTCCTGATTCCTCATTTGCCCATTTTGATCCAGTGGCCAGCTCAGGCAGAGGCCACAGAGCTCAGTTGCAGAGGGGTGACAGCTTTTGGCAAGTTCTGGACCATCTTCCCAGGTGGTGTGAATGAGCATCATGGGAAGAACTTTGGTCTGGAACCTTTCAGTTATGGATTTGGGAGGTAAAAACCCAGCGCCTCTCCCACCTGGGGGTCTAAATGCAGAGGGGGGACCTGCTGGGAGCACAGCTTTTTTTCTTGGGGTGGTTTCCTGTGAGATGGGGGATGATGGATCCTGGTGGTGAAATGGAAGGGAGGGCTTGGCTCCCTTCCCATGACTGGCATCCCAGAGTAAGAGAGGCCACAAGCCATAAGGACTGCCTGTGCCCTGGAAAGAGGCAGGTGACACAGGGCATGGCCAGAGCTCTCAACATCTGAGCCTCACACTGCTGGAAAGTTCTCTTTTCATATGCTTAATGAGGAGAGAAAAGCTTGCAGGCATCTTCCTTTGTCTTGCTGCAGTTTGGATGGCCAAGAGGGATGTTATTCCACACAGGCTGCCTTGCCCCAGCCATCACTGCTCCCCAGAGCACGTCTGGGCTGTTACTGTGTCAGGAATCTGCCCCGTGGAGCACATCTGGGGGCGGGAGGCTGGGGGGCTGCAGCCAAGGAAGGGCACACATGAAGTTCATGTTGATGCTGGCCAGGCTGCTGGCTCCCCAGAAGGGCTCATGTCTGCACAACTTCAATTTAGGGCTAAATTTAAACACCAAAATGCAGCGTTTAGGAGCCCAGGGAATAGCCCAGCCCTCGTCTCCTGTGGCTGCCTCCAGCCAGCCCTCCCTTTGGCAAGGAAGAAGCTTTTGTTTCCCTTGGACTCTGGGCCAGCTTGGAATAATAACACCAGCAAAACCCTCCCTGCCCCAGCACAATGAAGCAGCGCTCTCAATTCCCAGATGTGCGGAGAGGAAGTGCCCAGTGTGGCCCTTCCTGATGCTTCCCTTCCAGATGTGGAGTGGCAGGGAGCTGGTTGCCAGCCAGGAGAGGAGTGGACGGTGGATTTTTTGGAGACCCTCTGGATCTCACTGCCTGTGGCTGAGGGAAGCAGTTTGGGTGCCCTGTTCAGCTGGTTTGAAACAGCTTGAGGGTGCTGTGTGCTGCAGAGAGGGAATGACCCACCAGGAAAGGTGAGGATGCCCTCCCTCTCAGATGTGTCTGCATCCTCAAGGAACCCTCAGTCCCCATCTTCTCCCCCTCAAGCACCTCTTGTTCCTCATCTTTTCCTCCTGAGCATCACTGTTAAAGTCCCTGCAGGCAGCTTGATGGGACAGAGACACGTCCCTGCCCAGGGACAGGGGCTGCCCACGGGCACAGCTGCCTCTCAGGGTGCTGCTGGGTGCCACTGCATCCCATGACCCAGTCTGGCTGTTCCCACCTAGTGGAAAATTCTTCCTGCCTTCGTCCTTCTGCCTTTATTTTGGAGCAGCTCGCTGAGGACACGGCCAGCACAGGAGATAATAGGTGCTGACAGGGGCCTGGCTGCTAATTGGGGTTTTGCCAGGGCTTCCATGATATTTGCAATTAAAGGAAGGTGGGAGGGAGGTGGTGGGGGAGGAGGGTGACAGCACACGGGTGTGACAGAGAGACGGAGCCTGTGGAGGAGCTGGGGACGTCTGAGAAGGTCACAGGGAGGGATCCTCATCCCAAAGCCCGTGCTGGGATTACTCACACCTCTGACATCAAGCTGTGCTGTGCCGGGAAGGCTGGGACAGGGCATTCCTGTGTGTGGGATGGAGATCCAGACCCCGCACGGGGTCAAGGCTGATCCATCCCCATGTGGCGGCATTGGGAGCAGTCACCTGAAATTTGGGGGTGCCCATGGCACTTCCCTGCAATCCTGCAGCAGCTGTCTGCTCCTCCTGCTCACATCCTTCCCCTCCCTTTCTCCTTTCCTCTCATTTTCATGCAGCGCTGCTGGCCACTCATAACCCAGAGCCCACCTATTGGGGTGAACGCTGTGCTGATCCTTTGCAAAACCATTTATTTACAAAGCTTTTTTTTCCCCTTTGCCCAGATTGAATTTTCCAGGTGCTCTGTTTGGCTCTTTGTTTACAGGGGGAAATGCACACCAGAAAAAAAGCCCAGGAGGTTTAAGTTAACTTGCAGCTTGAAACAGTTCCATTTTCCATGAAGGAATCGTGCAGGTGTCTTGAAAAAATGCTTCGGGTTTTTTGCAAAATTAGATCTTATAGTTTTTCTTTCTGAATGTGTAAAAATATCCCAGTGAGACCTTTGCCCTAATGGCAACTCAGGATAGCTTCCCATCTACCTCAAAAAGAAATCTGGAATAAAACCAGAAAGATTTGGACACACAAGACCCTCTGAAAGATGTAAACAATCTGTCTCAGGAGGTATTTAAAGTGAACCAGAGAGAAAACAGCTCAGGAGTCCTGAAGAGGTGCTGGACATGATGCTGGAGCTCCTGGGAGTAATTCAGGTGGGGTACCAGGTAAAACCCAGCTCTGGGTGATGCTGTTCCCAAAAGGACAGGACATCCAATGATTTCCACTAGAAAGACAGGGTTAGGCTGGGCCTGGCTGGGCCTGGTTCATTGCTTGGTGCCAGTTTTGGGATCCCAGTTCACAACATCTGCCAACAGGGCACACGGACTGAGGAGAGCTTTGGAGCAGCATCTGGAAAGATTCACTTCCCTCCCAGCCCTGCTGGGATCAGAGGTGAGGAGGGGCTTGGAAAAGGGAACATGAGCAAGCAAGGGGCTTGCTATCCTAACGCCTGGATTTGCAAGTGATGTCAGACTCACACTCCGTTTCCCTGCACAGGTAAGAGTCCCAAAAACCATTTACAGAGTCTGGACTCCAGGACTTTGTTCCTTGATTGCACCCCGGAGTGGCTGTGACTTTGGTGTCACCTGAGCAGCCTCACAGCACAGGACTGGAGAAATCCCAGGATTTACCCATCCCCTTGGAACCCTCCAGCATCTCTGCCATGCCTTTAGATTGAGAGATGAGGAAAAAATCAGAGCCAAGAGGAGGGGAAGGAGACTTTTACAAAGGGAAAGGATCAGCAAAGGAGGAGGAGAGCAAGGAAGGGGCGGCTGCTCCCTGCCAGCCACTTGGGAAATATGGGCAGCAGCCACGTGAGGAGCTGTGCTTTTGGCACAACCTGCGTGTTCTGCGGCACGGGGAGGGCTGTGAAATCTGCTCCTGCTTCCAGGAACCCTCCCGGCACGGGATACAGGGCCAGGAACTGCTAAACATGAGACAACCACTGGCTTGTAACCCAAGCAGGTCCCTGCATCTGCTGCTGCCTGCCCGGGCATCTCGCTGCCCTGGTGGCTTTTCCGGGGTGGCAGCGCATGGGACAGCGTGTCCCAGGGCAGGAGGTGTCACCAGGAGGGACAGGAGTGAAGGGAGTGGCAGGGGGAGCTTGCGCTGGGAATCTGGGAGTGGGGAAGCTTCTCCACTCAGGGTGCATAGCGATTCCTGGCGTGCAGCCCGGCTCCAAACCTGCTCCCAAAGTCAAGAACAGCCCCCTAGCCGAGGGATAAAGCTTTCCCCATCTCCCCTTCCCCAGCTGGGAAGTGACAGGAGCTGTGTGACATCCTGCCCTTGTGCACAGATAACACCCCTCTCCGTGCTGGCTGCCAGCACACCTCCACCAAAATACAGCACAACCAAAATACAGCACCACCAAAACACACCTGCAGAAAAATACACCTGCAGCAAAATACAGCTCCACCAAAAAACAGCTCCACTAAAATACACCACCACCAAAATACAGCACCACCAAAATACACCTGCAGAAAAATACTCCTGCAGCAAAATACAGCTCCACTAAAATCCACCACCACCAAAATACAGCTCCACCAAAATACACCTCTACCAAAACACACCTCCACTTAAACACACCTCCACCAAAATGCACCTCCCCTGGGCTTCCTGCCTTGCTCCCCTCCCTCCTGGAACAACTTGTTCACTGCTGAGAGCAGGGAAACTGTGCCCTCCACTGCCTGCTGTCCCCTCTGCTCTCTGTCACTGGAACATGCAAGGGGATGAAGGCAGGGCAAGCGCCAGGGCTCCCAGATGTGACAGGAGCAGGGTGGGAAGGGAGTTTTGCAATCACAAAACATCACATTAATTAAACCAGCGCCAGGCTCAGCGCTGGTTTCTGTTAATGACATCCATGTGGGGACTGAGTATGGATGAGGGAGGGAGGAAGGGGAGACCTGGGGAGGAAGGAATGGGGGTGAAATTCCTTGCTATAAAGTCAAGCAGGTGAGGATGAGATAGAAAAGCTCCTGCTGCCACTTTGGGGCTTGTCTGAAGTGGCTGAGGACAAGGACGCCATGAGGGGGGATGATCTTGGTGGGTGGGGATGTGATCCCCATGGCTGTGTCCCTGCTGTGTCCCCTGCACCCAGCCTGGCCTGGCTGCAGCAGGGACAACAGGATGGTCGGAGGGATGGGAGAACCCAGGGGAGATAGGATGAGCTTGGCTGGTCTGGCTTAGCAAAGCAGGGAGTGTGAGTGGCACACAGAACCTTCCTGCTCCTGACCCCATGTCCAGGACTCCTGAAATTTTCCTTAATTTTCAGATTTCAGCTGGCTTTCTTTCAGCCAGGGAGGCAGGGCCTGGTTGAGCAGCCCTCTGCAGGACACGGGGTGGGTTTGGGCTGCCCACTGCTTTATTTGTACTTTTAGAGCACGCCACAGGCACTAGGTCACTGAAGTGAGTGAAATTCCAGCCTGGAGCCTGGAGTAAGTCCTCATCCCCATCCCTGTCCTCAGGGATGGACTGGAGTCAACAGCTGAGCCAGGGCTCAAGTGTCTTGGCCACCACAGTGCCCGGCTGGGGAGAGGGGCAAAGGGTGGGAGGGTGCCAGGATTTGGGTGGAAGGCACAGCAGGGGACAGGGGACAGCCCTCCTGCTGTTGTCACTCCTGGTAGAGTCCCAGGGCAGTCAGGGTCTGGTGGTGCCCAGCTGGAGACCCCACTGCTGGCACAGGGGGCTCTTGGTGTTAGTGCTCTCACAGGGAATTTGTCTGGTGGGACAATAGGCACCCTTGTGCTAAGGGAGCTGAGGGTGCTGGGATGAGACTGGGACAAACTGGACAATGGCAGGGACAAGGCCACCCCTACCCTGCTTGCTCAGACAAGGGATGAGTTGGCATCATGGTGAGTCAAAAGCTGAAAAAGGGGAAAAAACCTGGAAAAGGAGAATGTGTGGGGGCTTAAAACTGCACAGCACATCTTGAAAACATAGCTTGGGTCCCTTTATCACTTCCAGAGTGACTGACGCAAGGGAAGCATCTCACCAGGGAGTGAGTCAGGAGGGCTGGTCCCACCTATTGAGTCACTGGAAGCTCCCCTGCCCCTTTCATTTGTGAGTGGTGATGGAGTCACTGTCCCCTTGGGGAACCCTGGGGGAAAATCATCAATTTATCATCGAAGCCTGAAATGAAGAGAGAAATTCTCCCCTGGGATGCTGTCCCAACCAGCAATTGTGGCAAGAGATGCTTCCTGGAAGGGCAGAACTTAAAGATCCCTGCTCTAAGGCATGAGGCTTGCCTGGAAATCAGGCCAAGCAAAATGTGCTGGATGTCATCATTTGAGAGCTCTGCCTCCTGAAGTGTGAAATATCTGCTGCCTTTCGTGGTGCTCTTCTAGCTGAAAGGATTTTCTCTGCTCGAACCAGCCAAATTCTTGGCCTCACCTGGTTCAGGTGGCAGCCAGCAATGATCAGTCCCACACTGCTTTCATCCAGAGGTGCACACGCTGATGGGATTTAGCAGGACCAACACTCAAACCCCGCTTTGAACATGAAAGGTTGTGAGGAGGATCCCTGTGGGAGGGAGCTGAGCCCCAGGAGCAGAGGATGCCAAGCTCTGTTTTTATTGCTGCAAACAGCCAGACATGAGCACTGGGGTCTTTTTTTTCCGAGCCATCACACAATTTTAGGAGGATTTTTCCCCTCTATACACAACCCAGAGCGTGCCTGCACTTCCCTGTGTGCCGCTGCCAGCTCCTGGCTCTGCTCTGTGGCATCCCCTCTGGTGTTTTTCCCCCCAGGCATTTTTCTCAGAGATCCACCTCTTTTTTTTTTTTTTCCAAAACAAGCAGTTTCCCCTAACAGCAAGCACCCAGCGGCCGGCAGCTGATGGCTCAATTGCTTTGCCTTATGCACAAAACTTTCCACTTGTGCTTTTCATCTGCCCATCCGAGGGAAGTGCCTGCTCTCTGTCCTGCAGAAGGGAAACGTCTGCCCTCCTGTGTTCAAAGTCCCCTCTGGAGAGCAGCCCAGGGAGCACTGACCTCATGGAGTAAATATTTTCCATGACATCTCCTTCTGTACCTATAGCTGACCCAGCTCTGGGTTTACAGCCAGCTCCTCGCTGTCCCCACGTGTCCCCACGCAGTGTCACCCCCTGAAGGTTTCAGTGACCTCTCTGGACACCCCCAAGGACTCTGTTGGCCAGCAGGGTGGCCTCTGGGCCAGTGCTGCTCCCCAGGGACACCAAATCCTACTGGCTGGCTGCGATGGCATCTCCAGCCTCTCCCTTTGCCTTTCAGAGCTCTAATGCCTGTGGTGACACCAAGCCAGCAGGAAACGGGAGCCAGCAGGCACAAAGCATCCTTGGACCCGAGATGGGATGCAGGGAGGGTGTTTGGAAGTGGGAACAACTTGTCAGCAGGCCTGGGCAGGGGGGGACACTCCCTGCCTCTGTCCCTGCTGCTCACCCTGCTGAATGGGAAAGGGGAATGATCCAAGAGGTGTTTTCCAGCCCCTTGCTGTGTTTTGGCTGCACAGGGACCTTGCCCAGACTGTCCTTCTCAAGGGGCTGGTTTCCTGCACAGCTGCTGCAGAGACCCAAGCTCTTCATGGTCAAGGTGTTTTGTTTGCAACCATGAAAAGTCCTCCAGCACTGACTTTCTAAGACAAGGTGCTGTGGTCATTCTGCTGCCAGGGCTTTTCAAACCATGTGCCAGGCCCCAGCTCCCTGAGGGGAATGGGGTATTCCATGAATTGGATTCCTGAAGGTTAGATTCCATCCCACCCACCTCTTGTGGAACAAGGAGAAAACAGAAATATTGCCAAATGTGTGGCACACACCATGAGGTGTCAAAAGATGTGGAGCCCTGAGAGGAAAATGACCCAAATAATTTGCTGTGGGCATTTCAGAACCCTTTATTTCCTTCTAGGGCTTTATTTCTCACCCTCAGCAAGGTTCTTCTCCTCAGATGAGGCAAGGAGAACACTTACACCTACCCTTCTGGTAGTTCCTCCACACTTTGTGTTTCCCAGTTCTTCTGCACGGGAGAAGTTTTGTTCTTCTCTATAGGGTTGTTAGTGCTAGAGTGAAACTCAACATTTAACATGTGTTAACCTGGGTAGGTTTAGGGCTCCTTTTTTTTGGCTGCTCAGTAAGATTTTTCATTTTAAATATCTCTCTTTTTGGCAGACAAGGAAGGTTTTTCCACCTGTTCCACAGCTTGCCTGGTGGTAGCTTCACAGGAATGCTTCAGGATGCAGTGGACAGCTCAGCCTGTGATTCCAGGTATTGTCCTGCACCTGCTGCAGAGCAAGTAATGAACCTCCTCCCTCCAGCCTGTGCTTCTGGAGCAATGTGTGTGTCCCTGGGAGGTTCCCAGCACGGCTGTGAGTGCAGCATTCCCACCCTGGATCACCCAAGGGTGCTGTCCATGAGCTCCTTCACAAGAGGCTGAGCTCTGAAAATCCATGTGCCAGTGTGTCTTGGGTTACAATACAGGATGTGATAAAAGGTATCTATTCTATCACCATCTGTTGAGGGTGGAGGCAGTGATCCTGATCTCCGTGGGAGATATTCTGCTAATGGGCCATCCATTGAAACCAGGTGGGGCAGTGTTCTTTATCTTTTCATAACCCATCCTTCCTCCAGGAATTCTCTTCTGCTAATGGCCCACTGAGTCCCATTGTGGGACTGATAAAATTACTTCATCTCATTGGGAGTTGCTCCAACCAGGAGGAAGAGCCCAACATTTCTTACCAAGATAAAAGCAGAGGTTTTGGATCACTAAGGCAGCCCTTTCTCCAACAGACTCCAGAAGAGAACCGGACTTTTCCACATCATCACTAAATCTTCAGAGGGAAACTGCTCCTTCTACAGGAGCACTGCTCCAACTGAAGCACATCTGTCACTCCAGGAGGATGCAGCCACCATTGAATGGGACTGCTACCAACACCCTGCCTGACTGATGGAGTGTCAGGTTTTACTCTGACTTTGTCAGGGTTTGGAGTTTGTTTCTTCCTAGTATTGTATTTCTACTTCAATTTTCTTAGTAAAAAACTGTTATTCCTAACTCCCATATCTTTGCCTGAGAGCCCCTTAAATTCAAAATTATAATAATTTGGAGGGAGGGGGTTTACATTCTCCATTTCAAAGAGAGGCTCCTGCCTTTCTTAACAGACATCTGTCCTCCAAACTAAGACACAGTGGCACATTTTTGCCCCTGTTTTTGTCTACTCCTTGGAGAAGAGGCGTGTCTTTACTCTTGGGCATGTGCTGTGCTCCTCTGTGGATAACCCAGGTGGATCCCTGCTCCTGGGAGTATGCAAGGGCTGTGCATCCCTCCTGAAGGTGACCACTCAGCATTGAGGAGATGACTCTCCTCTGGAAGCACCTGCCTGCTGGACAGGGCGGGATTTTGGAGGTGGGGGAAGTAGAATCCTATATTGGATGTATAAACCTTGGCTTTTCCAGAGGCCTGGGTCTTCCCTGGGACTGCTGCTCTGCCTCCTCGCGTTTGTGGGGAGAGGGAACCGCGGCAAACCTCACCACAAGCACAAAATAGTTGGGTTTTGTTGCTATTTATTTTTTATTTTATTTTTTTTGGGATCCGTGTGTTCAGTTGGAACAATAAAACATCTGTTCCCGAGCCCAGCAGCTGGACTGAAATGAAATGACGTTAGCATCAATTATCCTCCGGGATGGGGAGGCTGCCGGGAGAAGGAACGCAGATTTCCTCAGCGCTGAATAACAAATGAGAACAACAGCTTGGCTCGCTGGCTCGTGTGCTCCCAGAGAGCTTCCAAGCTCCCACCTGCTCCAGCCCTTGGATTTGGGGTGCCCACTGCTGTGTGCCACTGCTCTGGGTACCACCATGGGCAGAGCAAGGGAGATAAATGGGATAAACCCCATTTTTGGTGTCTTGGCTGCTGTGGTGGGGGAGATTTTCTTGAATGCACCAGGTGATTTTTTGGGGGGATGGGGTGGGGTTCATCGCTCCTTGCAGAGCCAGCACGGAGAGCCCCAGCTGGGACGTGGCCAGTGGTGGGTGCAGGCAGCCAGCCCGGAGCAGAGCTGGGGATCACAGAGGGATGGATGATGCAGAATCACGTTCCCTGGGGACAGAAAGGGGCCATTAACGGGGAGAAGAGGGGGAGCCATAGAGCACAATGCCTGGGATTTGTTGGCAGGCGCGACCTCCAGTCCCTGGCAGCACCTCAAAGCAGCTGGGGAGTGCCAGTCGGTGGTGATGTGATGTGGGGCGCGTGATGTGGGGCGCCTGACCCTGGTGTAAGGCTGGGACACCGGCTGGGACACGGACTGGGACATGGACAAGGACTGGGACACAGGCTGGGACATGGACATGGGATGGGACATGGGCAGGGACACGGGCTGCCCGCTAGGGATGGCACAAACCTGGCTACTTCTCCCCGTGGATGAATCCTGAGTGCTCCAGGGACCTGGTGGCCTCGGTGCCACCCTGCCCCATCCCAAACACGCTCACCAAAAGCAGGTTACTGCCCCAAATCCCAGTTTCTGTGCTTGTGGGAAAACTGAAGGAGGTTAGCAGGGAAAAGTATTTTTTTCTCAGAGAGCTGCTTTTGTACCTGCACAGCCAGATGCTTAAATAACTTAATGTTGGAAATAATTTCGGCTGCTGCAATTTTGAAGCCTCTGAAATAGCTTTGCTGCTCCCTGGGGAGCTGTGAGCATTCTAGGCCTGGCAGCTTCCAGCACCCTGCAGGTGAGGTACAGCTGATCCTGGCAGCCTGTGGGACAGGGCTGGGGGGAAATGGGGCTCCTGGGGCTTGTGTGATGCTCATCGTGATTTTTTGGAAGGAAAGTGTTTGGGATGAGCAGCAGGAGAGAAAGAGCTTGTAAAGGGAATAACAGCTTGCTCCAAAAACCAGGGAGCACCAAGCACTCAGGGAGTGCTTTGTCTGCCTTCTTCCTTGAATGTCCCTCTGCTGGGAGTGTCACCCACACGCCGTGGAATGGTTTGGGTTGGAAGGGACAGTAAAGATCATCCAGTTCCACTTCCTGCCATGGAAGGAACAATTTTCCCTATCCCAGGTTGCTCCAAGCCCCATCCTACCTGGCCTTGGACACTTCCAGGGATCCAGGGGCAGCCACACCTTCTCTGGACAACCTGTGCCAGGGCCTCCCCACCCTCACAGGAGAGGATTTCTTCCCAATATCCCATCTAACCCTGCCCTCTGTCAAGCTGAAGCCATTCAACAGCAGCCAGCACATGGCTGAGAAAACTCCTGTTTTCCTCTAATCACTTATTGCTTTTGGCCTCCAGCCTTGATTATATCCACAAGCCACGCTGGGCCAACACTAGCCCAGGTGTCACATCTGATGTTTGTCACCTCTCTGCTCCCAGACAGAGCACTGCAGGCACTCTTGGCCTCTCCTACCAGACATGGAGTCCAGCTGGGAAAATCCCCAAACCTTCCCTCAGAAGAGACTTGGCAGATCTAGAAGCAAAAGTAAAGGAAGCTTTGGCTTTATAAAAAATTTGAAAACCAGATCACTTTGTCCCAAAGCAAATGAACTCAGCCCAGTACGTCTATTTTTTTGTTACATGATGTACTGTACTCCAGCCTGTTTTCCCAAGCCTTACAAAAGCGAGTGGATCCTCATTTTGTTGGCGTGTCCCAACCCTCCTCAACATGCTGAACTGGCTGGTTTGGGGTAGGTCTGGCAAGGACATTTATTCCTCCCAATATTCTGGTCTTCCTGGCTGTATGAAAAGAAGTGCTGGAGGCTGGCTTGATCTCAACTAGTGAGGGAAAGTGCTGGTTCCCTGCTTTCCCAGAAATCCCCTTCTGGTGGGAATTGGTCAGCTGGAGCATTGAGATGGGGCTGCCCCAATTCCAGGCACCTCTTCCCCTCCCAGCCTGCCAGCAAAAACAGCTTGGGAGGATTCCCTGGAATGGGATCCAGAGGGATGGAGACAACAGAAGGGCTGAGGTCCCTGCTCCCTGCCTGATCCTCCAGTGATCTTTTTCTTCTTTTCATCCTCCTTGCAGTGGGCTGCTTTTCCCAGCCTGGCTGGTAATCCAAAGGAATAGGAGGCAGAAGCCTAAACTGTGTCCTGAGGAGCTGGATTTTAGTCCCTCCCTATGACACTGGTTCTCTGTAAACCATCTCACCTCTGCCAGGACTGAGCCTTCTGTGCATCATCCTCCCCTATCCAGGATAAAATGTGCCCTGAGGAAACAGGGATTTGTGCCACCAGGCAAGCTGGGATATCCAGCAGCCACCTCTGGCTCATCCCCTGGAGGAGGCTTGGAGAGCTGGATAGGACAGAAAATGCTGAGCAAGGCTCAAGAGGGTCCAGGTGTGTGTAATGCAGCTAAAAGGAGGTGGGATGGGGTAAAAAGGAAATGAAGCAAGGCAAGGGAAGCATTCTGACTACCACAGGGCCCCTGAAACAGGGTGGGATGCTCTGTGTGGGCAGCCACCAGGAAAAGGTGCGTGGCTCTGCTTTGTCCCAGCAGCTCTGGGGGACAGCTCTGGAGCTATTCCTTCTGCCAGGGCAGAGCACAGCCCGGGGCTGGGGCTAAAAATGTTTTCACAACATCTGCATCCCATCTCGGTGGGGTTTGTGCTCCCACTCAGCCCTGCTCACCCTGAGGCTGCTCCCACCAGAGCCGGGGTCAGCATCACTGCCTGGGGCACCTCGGGAGAGGGAATGAGGGGCCTGGGGGGCTGCTGGGGCAGGGACCCCTCCTCTCCTGGCCTCCCCATCCTTCATTTCAACACACTCCCCCACCTCCAGGCTGTTTGCACAGCTCAGAATGTTCCGAGCATTATCAGTGTTTGCACTTTTGCCACTGTTTGTGCTGGTTGCACTTTAAAGGCAATAAAGTCAAGTTTGTTTGCGTACAAGGAAGCTGTGGGGCTTTTTTTTTCCCCCCAGCACACCAGAGCTCACACTAAAACACCATAAAAGACGGCACCAATGCCCCCTGGAAAGCTTGGGCCTGCTTGGGATGATGTTCCTGGGGGAAAAGGAGCTTGGTGTGCACAAACACTCGGGGTTCACACCCCAAGCCTTGACCCATCATCCTCCCCCTTCCACCCCCAGTGAAGCCAAGGAATCCAGACCCTACAGCCCCTTTCTCTCTTCCCTCCAAGCCCTGGGGTTTGGGGATGCTGCTGATGACACGGGGGTCCCAGGGTGCAGGGGGTGACCTCGTGTGTGCGCCCAGCCTCCCGCCGCTGTCCCCACCTCCCTGCTGCCTGCAACACGCTGTCCCTGTCCAGGGCTT
>VRYO01001717.1:2020158-2044382 GCA_009812075.1 Sialia sialis | reverse complement strand
AAAAGATGTGGAAAAGGCAATAGTGCCTTGGCACGACCCAAAATGCAGGTGCTGTGCTGCGGTGTGGCGGCTCACCCTGCCCTCTCCTGGACACCAGCTCGCTGGCAGCTTGGGGAAATATCTGGATTTTGAAATGCCCTCCCTCAGGAAAACAGCCTGAGCTGTTTGAGGGGTGCAGCCCCCACATGGCTGTCGGGCCAGGGAAGGGCTGTGGCATGGAATCATGGATTTGTGGAATGTTTTGGACTAAAAGTCGCCTTAAAGAGCATCTAGGTCCAGCCCAGGGAAAGTTGGTTGTGACCTGATGACACCTTGGCGGGTCAGCACCCATGGCTCCCTGAATTCCCCCTTTTATTGGTGGTGTATTTTCCATTTTCCTCAGCAGGAGGGGATGGCTGCAGTGGGCTGTGCTGTCTCCATCTGCCTCTGTCTCAGAGGAGGTGGAGATGCTGCTGTGGCTCAGCCTGGCTGCCAGCAAACCCAGCACTGTGGCCTCTCAGTGCTGCTGGCGGGTTTTTTGGCAGGCCAGAGGGGCTGTGACCTGCTCTGGGGAGGAGGCAGCCACTCCAGCTGGAATCCACAGGTCTGGAAAGCAGCCTGGGACGTGCCTGGTGCTGCCTGCTCCCACCCAGCGTGGGCTGAGCCCTGCAGGTGGGCACAGGGCACACGCCGGGCAGCTCAGACTTACCCAGCAGCTTGGGCTGGAGGCACAATCCAGACCCTGAGTTTTATCCCAGGCCTTGCACACAGGGAGCACAGGGTGACGTGGACATGCCCGTGGTGCTAATTGCTGCCTGTGATCCCAGGATTATGTTTTACTGCTTGTTATAGCCCTGTTATGCTCCCAGCTCCATTCTCTACTCCTGGACAAACCAGAGCACAGCAGGCCTTGGGATCCTCCTAATTAAATGCTATTATTACTTTTTTTTTTCACATCCCTCCAGCCTCCAAACACACCCAGCATATCCCTAGGGATTAGAGGAGGAGCAGAGAGCCTGAGTAAGTCCCCCAGGAATCACAGTGGATCCCCCAGCCCCTTCCCCTTGGCTGGGGATAATAAAAGTCCTGTTTTGGGGTGCTGAGGTCTGTCCTGCAGCAGAGCACTGCTCATCCCAAAGAGAGCAGCTGTCTGAGGCATCCATCAAAATGCAGGCTCCCCCTTGGGAATGGCTCTGTCTCATCCCTGGACCTGTTTATGGAATTATCAGGGGCAGATGAATGGTGATTTTTGTTCCAGCAGACACGCTGCACCCTGGGAACCTTGCAGGAGATAAATCACTGACCCAGTAATTGTATTTCTCCACCTTCTTTGAAGCCCTCCTTGGCTTCAAATAAATAGTTTTGAACCGGTCTCAGCTCTCTGAAGAGGTGGTGCTGAAGAAAGGAGGAGGAAAGAGCAGCAGAAGGCTCTCCCAGCCCAATGTCTGGAAGGTCCTGAGGGTCTCCTCACCATGAACCCACGTGCCTCCTTCCTCTGCAAGGAATCACATCTGCTCATGCTCTTCCCTCCCTCCCAGTTCCAAGACAGACCCCAAGGATCTGCTGAGGTTGGGGAGGTGGGTCTGGAGAAAACCTCTCAGCAGCTCTTGCTGCAATTCTACAGATCTTTTCTGCCTGCAGCTTTTTTACTATATCTGGTTTCACCAGGTCTGATTTTTTTGGACATTCCTGCCTTTTATGTGTCCTAGTATTCAGAATAGTCCATCTGGGAGGAGGCTTGATCCATACATACATCTCCATCTATAAAGGCAGGGAATTAGGAGACTCAGGGTGCATGAGTGAGAGAAAAGAGGGGGATTTGATTTATACTTCCACAGTGGGGCACCAGGATTTTCGGATCTTCTCAATAAGGGATTTGAGGTTTCTGAAAGACGCACAACCCCAGAGCCCTTTCAAGCTCAGCCCCTGAAATAATAACCATTTTGGAAAGCACTGCTCTAGAAGGAAAAAAAAAAAAAAAAAGAACAAGAATAAAAATCCATACATTGATGCATCTTATATGGCAATCAATGAACACGAGCACCAGTTTTCAGGGTGGGTTCTCTGCTCCCTCTTCCTCCACGTGACAGAAATTATTCAAATTCTTCTTTTCTAGCAGCCAGGCAGCAATCCTGGCCGTGGAGCAGATGCAGCTCTCCCTGGCAGGCACTCAGCAAAACACCAAGTGAGCAAGTTTTTCTGCTGCCTCTCACATCCGCATCTCCTGGGAGCGGGGCGCAATCAGCCCCCGTTCGTTCGCACGGCTCCAGCTCCACAAGAGATGGGAGCAAACTGCTCCTGCTGCCAGGAAAACAGCCATGGGAAAGGTGCAGTTCCTACCATCAGTCCCCCTGGGCTTTCCCAATTAATGACTGAGAAACCCCAAATCAATCCTTGCATGTGCCAGGTGCCAAAGGTGCCTCCAGACAGGTTCTTTGCTGTCCAAAAATGCAGGCACTTGCTATGATTCAATACCCATGAGCTCAGCCTGCTTCCCCAGCTAAAATATATCATCCTTCCTGACTTCTCATCAGCTGGAAAAGGAAAAGCAAGCTGCCTGTGCCTTTATGCTACACCTCAACCAGCCAGGGAATATTGGCAAGGTTGCTGGGCACCAACTCTGTTCCCACAAAACACAGCGTGGGATATGAGGGATCAAAAAGTAGATTTCTTGCATGGAATGGAAAAAACACCAACACTTGAATGAGTGATGTGGAAATGCTTGAAGAAAGACCTTACATTTTTTTTTTTTATTTTCAGGTGATTTACGCAGCTCTCCTGAAACATCCTTAACATCGCAGAATGTCTGGAGTGGGAAGGGACTCACAAGGACACCATCATGACAGTCGTAAAAATCCCACTAACCCTGAAATTCAACACCTGAGAGCCTTGTCCAAAGGTTCCTGGAGCTCTGGCAGCCTTGGGCTGTGACCATTCCTTGAGGAGCCCCTGTCCAGTGCCCAGCACCCTCTGGGAGAAGAAGCTTTTCCCAATGTCCAACCTGACTCTCAGCAGACACAGCTCCAGCAGGGCATTGTGCAGGATGCTGGAGCAGTGGAGGTGACTTTCTTCATCCTGCAGTCATTTGCAAGCAGGCAGGCACAAAGGAAAGGCGTGGAGTTTCCTGTGCTGGGATTGTGGGTTTGGGGCAGCGTGGTGGAGACTCAGTCAGGGGGGCTTTGCAAGTATCTCCATGCATCCTGGGGCTGCAGTGAGGCAGGAGATGCTCCACAAGCCCTGTGAGCAGCGTTTTTATCTCAACCCTTGCACAAAGGTTCTTCGTTTCACCCACCCTCGCCTTTAGGCTAGTGACTTCTGAAAAAAATTCATTTTTGGGACAAGGGCTGCCCACCCCCATGCACTCACACCCAGCTCCTAAAGCTGTGATGCTCCAAGCAGAGCTCCAGCACAGCCTCTGCATGGGAACACAGCTAATTTTAGCTCCTCAGAACGTGCAGTGTGATTGAGATCAGCTGCAGTCAACGAGATCCTTCTGGAAGAGGCTTGCTTGCTTACTGTGCTTCAATATTCATCATCCTGGAGCCCAGCTGAGAGCGCGTGTGCCCTCAGGGACATCCTCTGCCCTCAGGAAAGGTGGTTTAGGGTTGTCTCCCTGGGCCTGTTCCCCACAAAGCAGAAGATTTCAGCACACTCCACTGGAGAGGTGTTTTCTGTTTGCTGTGCCACCCTGGAAGTGCTGGCACTGATGGGTGATGCTCCTCCACTTTAGCCAGGCTTGCTGTGACCTACAGGGCTGCAGCCCTTAAAGCTGTAACTTGATTCTGCAGCCCTATAAATACGAGCAGAGCACCCTATAAATATGGCCAGTGCAAAACAGTAACAGTAACTGCAGAAACAGTTGTTTAATCCAGTTAAATATAAAGGAGTGTAATCCAGCAGATTATCTGAGCATGGATGGGGAGCCACAGGGACCCCAGGAGCAGTCTCTGCCCAGTGCTCCATGCTCAGCAGGCAAGCAGGAATGCCAGTGCAAACACCCTGAGGATGAGCAGTTCTGCGGTGGTGAAGGTGGAATTTGGCCATGGAGCAGCCCTGCTCCTAGAGAGGTTCATGGGGAATTTGCTGAGGGATTTTTGGGCATGGAGTCAGCTCCCATGCTGGGGCCAGAGACTGCTCCTGGTGGTCACTGGAGACTGATCTCCCTCTGAAGCCACCGTGTGCTCTCATGGCAGCAGTCAGAGGTTTGCTGGCTGCCTGGGAGCACAAAATGCTCAGCTGGTGCCTCCCTGGCACGATCCACACATCCCTTGGGTTTCACACTGGGAAACTCTTCCCTCTACTCCATCTGCCTAAGCAGTGACCAGGTGACACCAGGAGGGCAAAAAAGGGGGTGCAAACAGAGGTTTCAAACCCTCTGCAGCCCAGAGGAGCTGGAGACTCACCTGGAGGTTGTCACCAGGGCCTGGTGGTGTTGGTGCTCCCCCCATCTCCCCCATGGGCACAGCTGGGAACAAATGGGGACCAGGGTGACCCAGGAGCTTTCCCAGACCTACCTGCAGGAGAGGGGAGCACATGGGGTAGAGCAGCAGGGCACAGACATTTTTTATTTGTGGCACAAACCACATTTTCCTTTTTTTTACCACTGTGGGAAGCTTCATTCGGTAGAAAATATTACAGCTGGCTCTGCAGGACATGGAAAACAAGCAGGAGGGATGGGAGCAGCAGGGAGGAGAGGGCCGAGCAGAGGAAAGCCTCACCTCAGTGCCAGGGCTGGGGGGAAACTCTCTGCGTGCCATTTTCCAGCGTCATCTTTGCAGTCCTGGAAACCGAATCTGGACCCTGGAAATGCTGCTGGAAGAGAAGATGTACCATAAATTTTAACTGTAAGGCAACCCTGAAGAGGCAATAAATATGCCTGCGTGCACATCCCCATGCCAGCCTTCACACCTCTTCCCATTCTGACACCCAGACGTGGCATCTGACCTCTGGGACCCGTCCTGCCCCATCACAGAGCTCCCACCCAGTCCTGTCCAGCACATCATTCCCAAAGCATGCCCTCCTGTCAATTCTACTTCCCTCTTTAATCCTCTGCCCTGTCCGAGTGTCCGGGGCAAAGGGTGGCAAGCAGGAGGGCATGGGAATCCCGGGGCTGATGGCAGAGATTTACAGCTCCTGCTGGAGCTTCTGAGCTCAGGAGGGTGGCTGGAAGGGCGGCTCAGTGAAGTGCAAAGGAATGGGCAGCATGAGATACTGAAGCTGGAAATTATTCAGCCCACCACTGAATAATTTCCTCCTGACTAGGCTGGCCTGCAGGCTCTAAATCCTCCTTCCACGGGATTTAATAAATCCCCTGCTTTCCCCAACCCCCCAAACCAGACACTCCTGTGTGTGAGGTGGGTCCATCCCCTGTGTCCTCCACAGCCCACAGCAAATGGGTGGGAGCACTTCCCAGTGTTATCCCCAGGAGCAATGTCCTGGGAAGGGGCCTGCAGCTTGCCAAGGGCATGGAGAAGGGGAGAGCCCTTCTCTGCCTGCTGAGTTGCTTTGCAAGAGGACAGGCAGGAAGATAGGAGCTGGTGTGATGAAGGCACGGTGGGTACCACACATACCTCTGATCCCTTAAAGGATCACTCTCTGCTGATCAGCTTCTCAAAAATCTGCTCAGCCCATACATTAAACTCAACATCATGGCTGTGACCAGCAGCTTCTGGTGGGGCAGAACATCCTTATTCCAGTCTTTTTTATATTTTATTTTATTTTATTTTATTTTATTTTATTTTATTTTATTTTATTTTATTTTATTTTATTTTATTTTTTATCTGCACTGGAAGGGATTTGAGTGGTTCCATTCCCCATGTGCTCTAAGCAGGGAGGCTGAGCAATGCCGTGGGTTTGTGGTGGCTTCAGTGATGCACCTTAAAAGCCAGAGCAAAGGAGGTCCTTTAGGGCACTACCAGCAGCAGGCAGGGCTTAACAGGCAGCGCTGCTTCTGCTGCTCGCTCCTTGTTTTATGCCTTGAACAGATTTCAAAGCTTTTGGCACCAAAAAAAGCGACAAAGACCCAGCCCTGGAAGAAGGCTGAAGCTAGAAACACAGATGCCTCTCTTTGCTGGGGGATGGCTGGGAAGAGAGGCCAAGGAAATGAGGGTGTATTTCATGTTGTCTTTGCTATTTGGTGTGATGCCAGAGTATTCAGCGCTGAGGGAGGAGGGGAAGATTTTCTTTGCTCCAAAGAAAACTTAGTCATTCTTCCAGGGAAGTCTCCTCTAAGATTTGAAAAGTGAAGGGAAGGTTGCTCCTGATGCTCTGGTCAGATCCCTGTCCTGCTCAGTTCCCTGGCAGGGATGGCAATGGGGCCATGCCTCAGCAAACACCCTCCTGAAAGTGTTCACCCTCCCATAACCCTGGGGAAAGCTGGCTGCCCCCCTTGCCCACTCCCTGCTTGCCCTTTCCCCTCATCTTGGCCTCAAAAGGCTGAGCTGGATCTCTACCTTGGTTGCCTCCTAACCACAGAGTTATCCTGCACCAAGAGAACCATCATCCTCCTGCAAAACCCACCTGTATCCCCAACCTGGACAGGGAAAACACACCCTGACACCTTTTTAAGAAATAACCTCATTACTGGCACAACTCCTGCCAGCACTGCCTGTCCCATCCCTGTGTAGGGAAGAGGCCGTGGTGCTGAGCTGCTCCCTCACCCCTGGGAGCTGTAATTCCTGGAGTTACCCCTGGGCAGCTGCAGCAGCTGTTGCAGGAGAGCTGCCACAGGACATTCTGGGCTGCTCCGTGCCCCTGGCCCAGCTCTCCTCATCTCCACAAACAGTTTGTGCAAGAAGCCCTGGGCTGAGCCTGTCCCTGGGGTGGAGCACGCTGCCAGCTGTCCCAGCCACCCCGCACGACTGGCACAGCATTCCCAGGACAGCTGCAGCCCCACACAAGCTCTGGGCCTGCAGGACTCAGCCTGACCTCTCTCCAGCTCACAGCAGGCACATGTTCTCTCCCCACACCTTTAGGAAGCCCATCCTATCTCCCCTTGTCCTATCTTCCCTTCATGATGTCCCAAAAAACCAGGGGAATGTGGCACTCCTCTGGAGGTGTCTGCAAAGTGCTGGGATGTCAGGACAATCCCCTCTGGCTGGTACCATTGCTGGCATAAACTGCATGGTGATCTGGCCTCCTGCTTTCAACCCTTTGCGACAAGGCCACAGGCTTCAAGTCCTCAGCTTACTGAGATCCCACGTGGATTTCTTTGCTTTGAGCCACAACACAAATTCCTAGGCTGAGGCTTCAGCAGGACGCAAACTAGAAGAGCAGAGAATCATAAAATCCTTTAGGTAAGAAAAGACCTCTAAGACTGAGTCCAGTGCCATGTCTACATGTTTTTTAAATACCCCCAGGGATGATGACTTCCCTGGACAGCAGGAAACACAGGGCATGTGATCCTGCCTGCACCACTAATCCTGGGTCCAAACACCCATTCTTTATGACACCTCCACGCTCTAGGTGAGGCAAGCCCATGCTGAGGTGGTGTCCCAGGAAGAGGCCAAGAAAGACCAAAATGCGGTTTATTATTCTGCTCCCAGTCACCATCAGCTGCAGAAAGCCCTGGTGCTGGGAGGAGGCACAGGGACTGGCAAGGCATCCCCTCAAGTCCAGCATGTTCAGTGTTTCCATCCCTGTGGAGTTTTGGAGGGCAGCAGGCAATCCCTACCAGTCACTGCCAGTGTCCCAGGAGCACGGGAACCACACCAGTCCTGCTCCAGCCCCTGCTCCAAATGCACATCAGCTGCTGCAAGCACCGGCAGAGATGAGGAAAAACAGCAAAGCAAAGAGGAGGGGAAAAAACAAACCCCTTGGAGCCGGCAGGAAAGCCTGGAAAGATCTGGTTGGACCCAGGGAGGACGAAACCCTGCTTCTCTCTCCTCCGTCCCACCTCTAAAATAGCTAAAATACCTAAAATACCTCGAGAGATCAGACACCGCTCCGCCCGTGATTAAGAGCAGCAGCGATGAAATCCCATCCTATGTTTTTGAGGCTGTTCTGCTTTGCTGGGGAAGGACGGGAGCTGCCTCCCAGCTCCAACCCACGCCTCCCCTGCGGCCCCGAGCTGGAAAACAAAAGCCGAGCTGCCGGGCTGTGCAGGGAGAAGGGGAGAAGGCAAACAGGGCTCCGGCAGCTCTGCCCCTCGCATCTCCGCTGGCAGCGCTGGGATTGGCCGGGGATGGAGGTGGGAGAAGGAGCCCGGCTCGGTGTTACCGGGCAGACTTGGAGATTTTTTTTGGAGGGGGACGGAGGGAGGGCACAGGGCTTGTTTTGTGGTGTGGATTCCAGCTCGCCTCCGCCGGCGCGCTGGGACACGGCGTCAGCTGCTGGTGCCGTTTGAGACAGCGATAGGGGACACAGCGGTGGCGGGGGAAGGGGGCTCCGCGTCGGTGAATGTCCCCTTTGTGCCGCCAGGGAGGCAGCAGGAAGCGCTGGCATCGCCTTGGCACCTCACCCTGCCAGCCCGGGGACCCCGGGAGAGGGGCGAGGGGTGCCCCAGGGGGTGTTTGCGAGAAGTTTGGCTTTTTTTAAAAAAAAAAAAAGAAAGAAAGAACGACGCCTGGAAGTAGAAAGTGTTACCGTGCAGAAAGGGGATTGAAAGGAAAGGGAAAAACGCGGCCAACCTCTTTGTCTGCTCCGCTTGGGCAGTAAAAATGGCGTTTTTCTACGGGGACATTAAAAAAAAACAACCCTGCCCCTTGCCCACAAATGTAATTTCATCGCAGGTGGCTGGCCCAGCACGGGGCTAAACTGATCCCAGCAGGACGCTTCACCCAGCCCTGCAGCCTCTCTGAGCAGCCCTGTGATCCCCGAAGGGCATCTCCCCATTTCCCATCCCCTGCAACCCAAACTGTCCCCTCTCCCTCCCTGGCCACGGGATGGGTGCAGGGACACCCTGGGCACATGCACCCGTCCTGGCCACAGGAGTGGCCTGGGTTCACCTAAGCAAGGTCTGGATCGGCATCAGCACTGGCTGAGAAATGCCAGAATTGCTCAGCGCTCCCACGCAGCTTCACAGCACAAAATTGAACCCGAAACAGGAGCAGAAACTGCAGAGGCAGCAGAAAATGATTTTGTTTTTCATTTTCCCTCTTTCCTTAAAGCATGTGAAATCAAATTGATTTCTTTAAGCCAGAGCCCAAGAGAAAATTAAACCCCCTTCTCAGAAGGCTGTGTCAGATGCTCTCTCCATCATCCTGCAGGAATGTCTGGGATACCTCTGGAAAAAGTCTGAAAGAAAGGTGCAGGAATCCAAGGCAGAGGGGATGGGGGGGGGAGGAAAACCTCCCAAATTGCCTTAACAAGCTTAGAAAAAATAAAAAATAAAAAGGGATTTTGGAGTAGCATTTTGGAGTAGCATTTTAAAGAGCATCTTCAGGGCCCTGGTGCTTTGCCAAGGGAAGACATGGGTTGGTAGGACCCTCATGCTGGACTTCAGGTGACAAGTTATGTTGCCAACACCCATTAGGTTTTTTATATTTCTTAATTTTGTCTGCTCATTAGTGTGCAAATCAGAAAGTTCATCACCCCGTCCTGAGCAAACAAAACATAAATAGGATCATGAAAGCAAGCAGGACTTGCTCCATGGACAAGCCATCTTGGTTCCAGTTTCCTGTGTGACGTTTGCATTAATTGCTTGCATTAATTGAAGCACCTATGGTTACACTTTTGGGGTGTACACCCCAACAACCTCTGGTTTGTCCAGAGCTCAGCATGCCACTGTGAGCACAACTTCCAAGGACCTTGCTTAACCCGTGCCACCACCACAAACACACTGCAGGTCCACCTTGGCCACCTGGCACCTTCCTGGTGGCCATCACGAGAGAAGACAGAGTAAGAGGCAGCAGCTTGGAAGATGCAGCCCTTGGCACCTCTGAAAGCCAAGCAAAGGCCAAGACAAAAGGATTTGGAGAGCCAGGCTCATTAGAGAAGGAATTGAGGTGTTTTTCCCATGTGGATGTGAGCTTCCATTCATGGTTCCTCATTAGGGCTCAAATAACCTGTGGACCTATCCCAACTTTGGGTTGGCAGTGTCTGCGTTCCTATCGGCTTGGAATTGTCCATTGGGCAGGTCACTCAAGGGGAAAAAAATTCAAAATCCCATGCAATTATAAACCAGGCCCTTCCTTGTGCTCAGTCTCAGCTCAGTGGATGCTCTCCTGGGGTGACCCAAGTCACTGACCTGGCCCTTCCGCCCTCTTCCCATTCACTCATGGGCTGGCCAAAGCCAATACCAAGGGATTTTAATTAAAACGCCTTTCCACCCACAATGGTGGGCATTGATCTGTTAATTGCAGAGCAGACAGCCTCTCAGTGAAGCAGTGACTGTCCACTTGGCCAGTGCAGCCTTTCCAAGTCAAGAGTTGGGAACATTAGTGCCGAGCACAAGAAGGGTCTTTCATGGTAAGGACACGTACAAACCGAGGTGAATGGTCATCATCATCATTAGGAGGCAAAAAAAATGGGAAGAACATTTTCTTCTGCTGGGTAAAGGAGTAAACTGGGCTCAGAGCACATCTCTGCCATGTTGGAAAAAATACAGAATGGAAGAGGGACGCATCTGACCCTCACAACAAATTCACCCCTGGCACAACCAGGACAGTTGATTTCCTTTGTACTCTCTCCACTCTTTACATTTCCTAGGGAAGGATGATCAGGTTTGTATCTGCTGTTCCACTGAAGGAGGTATTGGAAGCTCTTACCATGAGGGTCTTAAGATAAAGAGGCCTTGTTGTTGTTCTGTAGTGCTGCTCCTATCATTCTTGTTGGTCCTTTATTTCAGGTCACCTACTTCTCTTTTTTTAACACCTGATACTTCCAGTGCTGTTGAAACCTCTCAGCTCTGCCTTGTTCACTCAGCTTAACATTGCTCTTCTGCTTCTTGGATCATTCACAGAAATGTGAAGGCAGAAGGCAGGTCCTGAAGCTGATGTTTGGGTGGATTCAGGGGAAACTTTGCCTGGCAGTTCCCCCTGCAACTCCAGCCATGGCCACCTGATACGCAGCCAGCACAGAGCCACCTTCATCCCGCTCACCAACCACACACAGGATATTTCACACTTCAAAATCCTTTGGAGATCTTGCAGCCTTCCCTGAAGGAGAACAATTTGGCTCCTTCAGTGCAGTTCAAGCATCCACAGCAAGGACAGGCATCCTCTGAAGCAGAGGATGGGGCTTGCTGGGGATGTTGGAGATGTCAAAGCCAGGTTGGATGGAGCACTGAGGAAGCTGCTCTAGTGGGAGTTGGGACTAGGGAGCTGGCTCTAGGGGAGCTGGGCTAGGTGATCTCCAGGGCTCCAAACCACTCTGTGATGGTATGCAAAGAAATCTTCTAGCTGTGGAATTTCTCCCCGGAAACAACCCAGCGTTTGGGGCAGTTTGCTGCTGCAGCACTCAGCTCTTACAGCATGGAGAAATCCCGTATCAGCCACTCCAGGAAAGAGCATAGCCTCCCTCCCAGTAAGAGCCCACCTGGGCTGGACACCACCCAGCTGCCAAACCCACCTTCCCTGGGCCATCCACACATTAGGTTGATTATAATTACCTGCCAGCCTAATTGCACCCTTTTGCTAGGAGAAAAGGAGATGCTGAGCATGGCTGGGAAGCTACTAGTAATTAGAGGGATATTTTTATAACCTGTACTGAGTGCCTCAAATCAAGAGAGCAGAGCCAAGCATGCAAAAAGCCATGGTGAGTATCTAAAGCACCCTGCTCGAGCTCCTCACGACTAAACAGTAGCAGCAGCAGCAGCAGCACAATTCACTTGGCAGACAGGAAAACCCCAGCTCTGCCTTCATAGTCTGGGTGACAGGATTTAAAAGATGTGTTGGTTTGCTTGCTCTGAGTTTAAGCCTGGCTTTGCTGGGTAGCACAGGAAAATGAAAAGCTCTTTAGCAACAGCACCAGAAAATTCACCTTGAAGATAAAAAGGCCCTTCCCCGCCACTTCCAAGCACAGCTTCAGGAAACCATAATTTGGTCCTTCTGCCCTAAAAATCATCTCCAGCTTTCCCCTGGAAAAACAAATTCCCAGTGTATTTGTAATTGAAGGATCTTGACTGGAGGATGAAAACAAGCTGGTAAGGAAAGTTTTTGCTTTCAAACACTACAGCTTTGCTGTTTGGAAACTTTCTCTTTCCTATGTTCTCCTTCCCAGCCAATTCACATTTTTGCTTCAGTCTTTACAGGGCCAGCCAGGCACTGGTGTGCAGAGCTGTTGTTAGTGTGTCACGGATAGCAACACATACCTAAGGGAAGGAGTCAACATTTGCTGGAAACGGGCCTGGCTGAACTCTCTTTCCCCATCCCTCATCCAAATGGCCCCCAGCTTTGGAAAAGTTTTCCTCCAACTCTGAACTCGCTTGGCCCCAGCTGCTATAAATAGTCAGAACAAAACCTCCCGGGCCAAATGCCCCGAGTGTTTCGAAAGCTTTGATCCTGCGCTGATTTTTGGGAGCTGGAGCCTTTTCCACTCGTGCAGCTGGAGCCCATATTCCTGCTCAAAGCAGGGGCAGGGAGAGCCCTCCATGGGGCTGGGAGGGGTGGGAATCCTGTGTGAACCCCCTGTGCAGACCCTCCTCACCTCTCCCAAGGTGACCCAGCAGCAGAGAAGGAGCAGGAGACAGGGGGCTGAACTGGAGCCATGACACTGGCCTTGAGTCCAGGAGCCTTCCAGCATGGAAAAGGGGCTTCCAAGGAGCTTGGGGAGGGACTTTGGACAAGGACATTGAGTAACAGGACAAGGGGCAATGGTTTTAAACTGACAGAGGGCAGGCTTGGATTGGATGTTGGGAAGAAGTTGTTTATTCAGAGAGTGGTGAAGCACTGGCACAGATTGCCTGAAGATGTTGTGGATGCCCCAACCCTTGAAGTATTCAAGGCCAGACTGGAAGGGACTTGGAATGGGACCTGGTCTAGTGGAAGGTGTCCCTGCCCATGGCAGGAGGTGGACTTCAAGGTCTTTTCTTATCCAAACCACTCAATGATTCCAGGAATCCTTATGAGGAGAGCCATCCCTCAACCAGAGGTGGTAAGCAAACCCTCCTCCTCCTCACTCTCACCACCGGGTTTGTGTTCTGTCCCCTGCACGTTGAGGGTGCTTTGCTTCCCCATTCCTCCCTCTGGGAGCACCCCGCCCTTGTGCCTTGGCACTGCTTGCCTTGGCCAGAGACAGAAGTGGAAAGACACAAACATCAGGGGGAAAAAAAAGAAAAAACAAAACAGAAAAAGGGCTGCTCTTGCAGTATTTCCAACCCATCAAGCCCAGAGTGGAACTCCTACAAGAAAGCAGAGTCTCACAAAACCCCAGGCCAAGAGGATTGAAAAAGTGGTCCCAGCATTTGCATCCTCCCAAGATCCCAAGGGTTTTGGAGGAGCAGAGCACAGGCACTTGCAGGGGTGCTCAGCAGCCAGAGCAGGCACCCAGGAACGCTGCTCCTTAGGGCAGCACCTCCTTTCCTACCTCTGCATTTCCACAGGTGTGTGTGTGTGTATCTCAGCCCCTACATCCCAGCCAGGAAAGCAGCTTTTGGCCCAGATGGCTTTTCCCCTGCCCCAGTTCTTCCTTTTAGGAGCAGAAGCCGGCATCAGCAGTGCACAGAGCTGGGGCAGGGCAGCTCAGGATAACTCCCCAGCAGTGCCCTGGGAGAGAGGGGACCTGGCTGGCTGGCAGGACAGCAGTACAGCATCAAGCCACCCTCCCTTTGTGTTCCTTCAGCAGCAATGGCATTTCTGAGTTTTGCTGCATCCTCTCACTAGGCCAATGCTTTCCCCCAGCCAAATGATTTCAGGGTGGCTACAGGACACTGTGTTCCCAAGCAAACCCCACTTGAAACTGGTTGGAAGGGTTTCAAACCCCACCAGCAAGTGTGTGCCCCCTGCCATCTCCCCTTGGAGGAGGAGAGCAGTGCTGAAATCATGGTTCTCTGGAGATTACGGGAGCTGGCATGGGTTTGGGCTGTGTCTCTGAGGAGCCAGCTTAGCTAATCCTGCGTTGGGAAAGGGCTGAGGTCAGCCCCATTGCCCTCTGTCACTGGCAGGGATCAGTATGGGGCCAAGAGACCCTGGAAATTATCCCTCAAGGGAAATTATAAATGAAGTAGCCCAGTTTAAAGGGAACACTGGAAACCCTCAGAGAGAGTCCATTGCAGAGAGGAGCTGAGTTTGACCTGTTCCTCACCCTGCTGCACCCCAGGGTGGGTCAGCAGGGCTCAGTCCTGTGGAGCAGCAGGGCAGGTGACACCCAAGCAGTGGCCACACAGTGATGTCACCTCGGAGAATCCATCGCGGGCTCTTCACAGCACTCATCACCTGCATCCTGCCAGGAGCTTTGCACCCATTTCCCGGCTCCTGGATGCCACAGGGCAGCAGAAGGGCTGCACCAGCCAGCACCCCTGGGTGGGCTACCATCGCCTGCTGCCTCCAGCCGGGCACCGGGAAGGGGCGGCTGCTCCCCGGGGAACGCGCTGTCCCGCGGGGCTTTTGGCAGCGGAGCCCAGAGCTGGCTCGGGGCTTTGTTTTATGTCCTGTTTATCCTGCCGAGAGAAACAGAGGAGTTCAGTGTGCAGGAATCTCGCGTCCTCGCCCTGCTCCCCCGCCGCATGAAAGCTGCTGAGCAAACAGGAGAGAATCAAAGGCGGCTGCGCCCCGCTGGGTTTCCGCACCGCCGGCCCCGCTGCCAGCTCTTACATAAGCTCGGCGCTCGGAGCTTTTTCCTTGTAAACCAAGCAGCCACCCTGCAGCTGGGCTAAGCCCTCGGCTCATCGGGGAACACCTCCTGGCCGTGCTCTTTTTGGGGTTTTTCCCCTGCATGCACAGCCATGGTGCATTCAGCATCCTGCACTCCCCAGACTCAGCACGGCATCATCGCTTCATTTTATCTCCCCGCAACAATTCTGGTATCTCTAGCATTAGAATGACACAGAACTGTCATGAGGAGGCCCACAAAGTTGATAAGAGTGTCTCCCCTCTGGAGACAGGCTGAGAAATTTGGGGTTGTTCATCCTGCAGAGGAGGTAGCATCACAGCACCTTACAGTGTCTGAAGGCACCTACAGGGACCCATCATCAGGAACTGTAGTGACAGGACAAGGGGGAATGGGTACAAACTGAAAGACAGCACGGTTAGGTGGGATATTGGGAAGGAAATTTTCCCTCTGAGGGTGGTGAGGCCCTGGCACAGGCTGCCCAGGGAAGCTGAGGCTGTGCTACCCCTGGAATTGTGCAAGGCCAGGTTGGATGTGGCTCTGGCAGCCTGCTCTAGGGGAGGGTGTCCCTAGCCATGGCAAGGTGCTGGAATTAAATGGTCTGGGGATTCTCTGATTCATCTCATCTCACCCTCTCCAAGACTCAGCACTGGGGCATCTCACCTTCCCCAGCTGGAAAAAGAAGGTGCTTTGACTCAAATTTGCTCCCTCTCTACTCCCAGAGCATCACAGGTTTGTCACCGCTGGCCTGGGTGTGTGACCTTTCCACCAAGCACCTTGATCCTGTCATCTCTGGCTTTCAGGCAGTCCCCAGCTGTCCCCAAAGCCTTGCCCTGCGTGGGTTATGAGGATTCATTTCCCCAGCTCTGCTGGGCATGACTTCTCAGCAGAACAGGAATGAAAACCCTGCGGACATAAAAACACAGAGAATATTAAATCCTCTACGTCTGTGCCCTTCACCACCAGGCATGGCCTCACCTTCCCCTCCAGCACAAGGTCATCCTCTGATTTGGCAGGGTGACAGCTGCCAAAGGAGGACAAGGAAGAATGATGTCACCCTACCTTCTCTTTGCATCCCTGCCTCCTTTCCCCACTCTCTGTGTGCCTTTCACTGTGAGAAAAGGAAGAAAGAAGAGTTTTGTGCTTGGAGAGATCCCTGGGAGTCAGGGCGTGAGCAGAGGGACCCCTTGCCCCCATACCAGTCTCCCCAGCCTTGTGGGGTACCCCAGGAACAGCTCCCCAGACCCCAACTCTGCTTAGACCTACTCCATCCATCCATCCATCCATCCATCCATCCATCCATCCCCAGCAACCCTCTATCACCCTCTACCATGCAAAAGTATTCCTGTTTCCTACATTTTAAAATTCTGTTTAACAATTTATAATTAAAGGCAATTTTAAAAGCCTCAGCATGCCCTTTTCCTGGGTTTCCCCACCACTTAAACTGAACAGCACACAGCCCTGTTTACCTGCATGCTCCCTGGGCCCTCAGTAGGGAACTCCTCACTTTCCAGCATGCAGAGCACAGGAATTAAATCAAATTAACTCATACTTGGAGCAGCGGCAGGATCGGGCAAATCCTGGCTTGGCTCTCTCTCTTTAGACTACATCTTGCAAACAGAAGGGCTGGAAACAATTTTGCTTTAATTGCTTTTTAAAATGCATCCAGCAGATGGTTTGGTAACCCGAATTCATGACTTTCCACAGCTCCAGGCTGCTGGCTTGGGAACCAAAGCCAAGAAGAAGCCAGGTAGAGAGGGCCCCATCCTGCCTGCTTTACCAAAGTGCTGGCCAGGATGCCCTAGACAGGATTGTCCAGGCTGGCCCAGAGGGACAATTTGCAATTGTCAGGACCACCTTGGCTCAGAAACAATCTGGGTAAGCCTGGAGAACCCAGGAGTGCATAACATGGGCCACAGCTTCCTTGGAGAGCATGGCATGGTCTCTCCATGACACAGCCTGGCCACACATCCTTTTGTCACTTTGTCACTGGGAGCTGCTCCCATGCCCAAGAGCATCTGAGCTGCTCCTGAAAGGCTCATGAATTAGGCAAGCAGAGTCCTTTTCTTGCTGGCTCTCACCCTGAAGTGCTGTGTGACTTCCCACTTGTCCCTTCACTTCTCTCTGTGCCACTGTCCACGATGTTTCCATGCCAAACAAAGTGGGAATGTTGGCTGCCATGCCTACACACCAGCTGCAGAGCTGTGCACTGCAGCAGGGTTTTAACACCCCCAGGCTGACCCTCCTGACCCTGGTGGTTTATCCTTCACGTGAAGTTCTCACCTCTCCATGGACACTCAGGTGTTTAGTGTCCCACAGAGCTCTGCTCCAAAGCAGCCCCATCACAGAGCAGAAGAACTAAGTCCATCCAGAAAACCTCACAAACATCTCGTGAAGCCGGGTTGTTTTTCTCTTACCAAGTAATTTGAAATTCTTGGAAGGCAATCAGGAAAGTACAAAGTATTCCAGCTCAGGACAGCCTGGGACTCATTCCTTAGAGGCACAATGGTTGTTTACTCAATCTCTCATACATTAATATCTAAAAATTCATGAGTTCAATTGTAAACAAGAAGTACTGGCTTTACGGTGGTGTCTATTTAACAATAGTGGTTCCAGCCTGAATGCTGATTTCTTTGTTATCCCTGTTCTAATCTGGCTATCAGAGGGTTGAGATCTTGCAAAATTATGGGAAATATTTCAAGCCCATTTATTTCTGGTTTTAAAAAGCATCCCTCTGAAACCCAAGGCCAAAGAGAGCCTATTTCATATCAACATCGAAGAGCACAGGCAGGGAGAGGAGCTGTTTGTGCCAGCACGGTCCTCTGGCTCAGGAACAAATGAGAGAAAAGCAGGCCATGGATACATCTGCCATGGAAATCTGGAGAGGATTCCTGAGTGTTGAGAGGGAGGGTCCCCAAGGCTGGGAGGACCAGCAATCAGGTGTGCTGGTCAACAGCATCTGAACGTGAGGCCAGGTGGCCAAGGGCACCTGGACTGTAGCAGCCACAGTGTGGCCAGCAGGACCAGGGCAGTGATTGTCCCTCTGTGCTGGGCCCTGGTGAGGCCACAGCTCAAATCCTGTGTGCAGTCTGGATCCCTCACTGCAAGAAGGACATTGAGGGGCTGGAGCATGTCCAGAGAAGGGAACAGAGCTGGGAAAGGGGCTGGAGAACCAGGAGCAGCTGAGACCTCAGCCTAGAGAAAAGGAGGCTCAGGGGGAACCTTCTGGCTCAGCACAACTCCCTGGCAGGAGGATGTGGCCTGGTGGGGATTGGTCTCTTTTTCCAGGTAACAACAACAGAACAAGAGAAAAAGGCCACAAGTCACACCACGTTTAGATTGGATATTAGGAAAAATTTCTTCATGCAGCAGGTTGTCAGGGATTAAAACGGGCTGCTTAGGGAAGTGATGGAGTCACCATCACCGGGGGTATTTACAGGAGTGTAGACAAGGCACCTGGGGACATGGCTGATGACCTTTCAAAGGTATTTTCCAACTTAAATGATTCTGTGATTCCATCTGCAGGATGGAGATGGCCCAGAGCTCATTGGAGCTCACCTCCCCTTCCATCTTTGCTGACTGGCACTGCCACAGCCTCTTCTCATCTGTGTAGCCTCGACCTCCCCAGCTGGTCCCTTCTCTGCTTTTTGGGTCTATCACTTTCTCCTGTGGCCTCCAGGACGTTCACCGGGACATTCATGGACAGGCTGGCAGCATTTCCCAGCTCTTTTACAGTCCCACATGAACACACTTCTGTTTCACACATTAATTGGACCAGGAAACGTGGTTTTAGCTCAGCTTTCTCATCTCTCCTGAGCAACACCGACTTGTTTAGGCAGCCTGAACAGGATGAGAGCCACACTCTGCCTGCAGAATCAGAGGGGATCAGTCACCTCCACCTTGAGGATTTCTCAGACACCTCCACACAAGCCCCTGCTCTAAGAGGGTGAGGAGAAACAAGGCAGAAAGCACTTCCATGGGTGATTAGGGCTGTGTGTGATTCTCCAGCTGGTTGTTCCAGGAACAGAGACCTGGAGCAGCCTAATCTCAAGAACTGCAGGAGGAGGAGGATTCCTTGAACAGGAGGTTTGCATATCTTTATCTTTGCTGCTGTCAAAGGGCAATGGCTGAGATTGCAGTGTCTTGGAAAGCCTCCACAAAAGCTATCTCGAGGACATCAACAACTCTGGAAAGCACCTTCACTCTCTTGATAAAAGTTTCAGTCAACAAATGCACTCCAAGGCAGGTTCCCAGGCAGTGATCACTTCCTATTGGCTGGAAATACACCAGTTTACATTTGAGTGAAGCCTTGGTTTGGCTCAGCCCACAGCTGCCTCGTGGGGGTGCATGTGCCTGGTGTCCTGTGGGGGTTCAGCCCTTCAGGAACCAGCCATACAGGTGGGGTTTTGGGGCGGTCACCCAAGCGCTGCCAACTCACCATCCCAGAGCTCTCAGACAAGCCCTGATTTCAACCAGGGAAGAAACCCAAGGGAAACACTCCAGAATTCAATGACTCTCCCTTCCAGCCCCATGAAAGGCAGCAGGACATTCCATCCATGAAGAAAATCCGTGAGCCTTTGATCTTCCCTGCTGACTCTGCAGCCAGAGACCTCCACCAAGGAGAAGTCACTGCATCAAAACCTGCAGTGCTGCAGCAGTGCAAGAGGTAGCACCTGGCTCCCTGCTCACTCCAGCAAGCAACATGGGAACATCCACTTTGGGACATTTATCTCTCATTGTGTTTGCACACAAATACTCCTGTTGGAAGAGCCCAAAGCCTCCAAACAACCCACACCTCAGCAAGGAGGGCACCGTCTGCACCAAACCCAGCTGGGACCATGCTGCTGCCACTTCAGGCTGGTAAATACCCTGTTAAATACCCATATGTAAGCTATAGACATAGAGTTATCTGCCTCAGGCCATGGTGAGAAAGGCTCCCTCTGCTCCTGCATGGGCTGAAGGTACCATCCTGGAGACTGGGCAGGGCAGGAGCTCCTCCTGACTACCTGCAGTGGCCACAGCAGAGCACAAAGCCAAACTGCTTTATGGCTTTGCCCAGATCCCTGGCTCTCACCCATCCTGCCTGCCAGCCAGTCCATCCCAGAAGGCAGCTCCCTGTTTGTCTTGGATCACCTCCTGCCAGAGCAGAGCTTTCCACAGCACGGCTCTTCAGTGCTGCCTGAGGGAGGATTTCCTGCCGTTTGATCTACATTTTCCTGTCGTTTCACCCAATGCCTCCAGATTTCCTTCATCAGGCCCGATCTTTCCATCAGGGAGGCGGTCCTGCAGCCCGGAGCTCTTTGGCAGGGAGCGGTTTGGTGGTCAATGGGCAAGTATTGCTGAAGCCGGAGGGATGGAAAAGACATTGCCTTCCTTCCCAGGTGGATTAAGCATGGACATGCAGTGCCCTCTGCTGATCTGGCTGCCGAGGAAGATGCAGGAAGAGCAGCATCCAGGCAGCTTTGCAAAGCTCTGAAGGGACAGCCAAGCCTCCAGTTTACCCACGAGCTCTCTACTGGCAAGGCAGGAGCAGCCCATTCCTCTGCTGCTGAGCTGGTGTTTGTCACAGCTCGTGGACCTGTTTGAGGAGCCAGGTGGTCCCATTTCCACCCTCACACCTGCAGCTTCAGAAGCCAGGATATCTTGGACAGGCTGCCCAGAGAGGCTGTGGCTGTCCCATCCTGGGAAGTGTACCAGGCCAGGTGGGACAGGACTTCAAAAAGCCTGGAGTAGTGAATGGCATCTCTGCCCATGGCAGGGGGATAAGAATGAGATCCTTCCAGCCTTTCAAGTCCTTCCAAGCCAAACCATGCTGTGATTCTCTGAGCTGCACTACCCTCTGCAGTCCCTCTCACTAGGCTGAGCACTACTCCCCTTCCCCAAGCAATGGGGAGAGGGACAGCCTGGAGGGATGGGCACAGCATTAAGGAAGGAGAAGCCAGTCTGGGAGACAACATTTCCCTTTCTCCTTGAGAAGAGGCTCCCATTCTCAAGGGAAATTGGCTGCTTTACCTTGAAATAGTGGAACGAAGTAGTCTCACAGGGAGGATAGGCTGGTGATCCAAACTATCCCAGGGAGCACAGAATCCTTACTGAGAACTGCATCAATTACATGTGAAAGAGTCACTGCCCATACCAGGACCTCATAAATTACTGCTCCTGCTACAGAGGCCTTCCTGGGAGCACCAAGGCAGACATTATTTAAACAAAGGGCCAGAAAGGTCCCTTGCAATGCTTGTGTTTGCAGGACCGAGGCAGGGACAGCTGCAGCCCAGCATTGTCACCTGCAAGTCCATTATCAGTGAATTTAGCACTGCAAGGAGAGTCTGGTGTGCAAGTGCCTCTGACAAACTCTCCTGAGCCAGCCAAGGGAACAGCAGAGCAAGGGCAACTTCCTGCTCCAAACTTGGGCAAAGAACATCCCAGCTGTTTTGGCTGGAGTTGGCAGAGCTCCTGGATCCCCACCACTGCACCAAAGCAAACCTGGAGCTGCTGCTGCAGCAACACCCAGTGGGGCTGGTGGGACACCCACAACTCAGAGCAGCTCACACTGGAAGAAACCACTTTGTTTTTCTTTTCCTCAAGCCCTCCCAATGCATTAGAGGCAGAAAAGCTCCAAGTGAGGTTTAAAGGGCACAACACCAGCAGCAAAGTCCACTTCTGGTTGATAGGATTCACTTTAGGAGATAAGGCTTATTTGCATCTGGAGAGCGATAGGGGTTTATAACACTGGCAGCAATCTGACCCCCCAGCAGGTGTGGTGTACGTGGCACAAGCAATGTCCAGCCTGATAGGCACCTCCTGGTCTTGGGCTGGGGCTCCTTCCCCTGACTGCAAGGACTGCACATTCCTTATCTCTGAACATCCCTCCCGAGATGCAGTGCATTCAGTTTCGATTGCTCTCCCCTCTCCACCGATTTTTCCAGGACTTCTAGCTGATCATGTAAAAAAGGGTCTGGCTCTGTTTGCACTTTATTCCAAGGCAGGGTTTCCTTCCTCCTTGTTTGTAGCCATGGCTTTTCCAGCACTGCCAGTCCCCTTTTCCAGGTGCCACACTGCCTCTCTGCCATCGGTCCCTACTTGTTCCATCCCACACTCACCACTCTCCAGGACACAGGAGCCCTCCATGCCTCCACACTGTGCCCTGGTCTCCTGGGAGCTCCTCCAGCTGACACAAGTGACTCAGCTAAGGGCTGATGTGTCAAGTCAAGCTTCTTCTGGAAGCCAAATTATAATTCCAGAGGGGAGGAGCACGTAAAACCACACACAGCATCAACACAGAGGCCAGCCCCAAAACCTCTGGTTCATTCTAACCTCTCTCTCTCTTGAGCATTGCTCACCACATTTCATAGATGTGTCAGTCCTCCTCCCAAAATGCAGCTGCCATTGTGGCAAAGCCTGGCCACCATCTAATGAATGACAACAATGCCATGTGCTAGGTGAAGAAAACAGAGCCACACAAATTCTTCGGAGAGGAAGAATTTAAGCTCAGAACACACGGTCCTGATGCCTCCTGGCATAAAGCCTTAATTTTCTTAAGGAGCAGCCCAAACTCAGCACTTTCCAAGGTATTCACATCCTTTAGCAGAGCCAAGGATACAGCTGGGAGTGGGTGAGAGCACACCATGAGGCCACCAGTGCCATGACCCACAAAGCCTTTTGCCAAAGCCACACCTGGCCCACGCGTGCTGAGAGTGCACTGCCAGCATCTCTGTGGCTGTCCCTGATGTCAGGTACCCGGCCAGGACAATGGGCTCTGCTCTCTGCATTGCGTTTTCCTGTTATCTCATACTCTCTGTAAAGTGCTGACTGAAGGAATGCTGAGTCAGGAGGGCTCAGATGGAGGAAATTAGTTTGTTTTTTAGCACCTGCATGACCCTGTGCCAATTGGAAGCATTGCAGTTTGGGGAGCAGAGGATGTGTAACTCAGTCTCTTGCATGCTGAGGAGCAGCCTGGTTCCAAACCACGATGAAAGGTGTTGGATGCAGACAATGGGGAGGCCAAGGGGACCTGCAGTGCCCCTTTAGGCAACTCAGAATTATTTCTTAGCACCTTCTGGCCTCTTTCCCAGGCCCGTGATGAGGTGCCTTGGCTGCTAGAGGTACTTGCAGTGGCAGCACCCAGAGCTGCCATCTGCATCCAGGGCTGATGCCAGCCCTGTGTCCTGTGCCACTGATGCCACCAGCATGTTTTCAGCTCAGAGAAGTCAACAAAACCCATGGCCATGCCTCAGGAACGTGCTCCAAGACCTCCTGTTTTCCTGAGCTCAGCAACCCTGCCTGATAAAAGATGGGATGGAGCTGCTCAGAGAAAAGGAGATGAAAACATTTCCAATGCTGGCTCTGCTCCCATCAGATAAAGAGTGCATGGCACAAAGTCCTTGAGGGTGACCCTGGGATACCACCAAGCCAGGCAGCAACAGGGAACACCCAGCTTCCCATCCCACTGGGGCAGTGTGGGGCACAGGGAGGAGATGTGGCCACCCAGATACAGCAGCTGTACCTGGAAAACACCTGCTGGCACCAGGGTGAGTCAGGGGGAAGAGGCACAACATCCTGCCAAAGGTCACATCACAGCCATGTTAAGGCTCATGCTGGGAGCAGCTTCACCCCACTGCCCAAACAGCAGCTGACCAGCTCCAGCACCACTCACAGGCACTGCTCCCTGCCTCAGTTTCCCCAGATGCCAAAATCACTCCAAGGCCTGGAAAGGGCCAGTCTGGGCTCTTTTACATCTGAGCTTCACCAGCCGTGACCACCCCACAGCAGCCTCTGCCAGGCTGGGGAGGGAGCAGGCAGAAAGAAATGTGCCTACCTGTTCCCTTGCTCATCTGTCCCATCTGGGTGGCCATGGGGAACAGGGACCACAGTAGCCCGAAGCCAAGGAACATCTCCATCAAACACACCAGCAGACCCTACGGCTTCTGCTAAAGGAGCTGGACCCACCACCAGGCTTTGTCTGCTGTCCCCATGCTGCCAGAACAGCAAGCATCTCCCCGCATCCCTGCGGCTCCGGCAGGACGACATTGCCATCTGCTGCCTGCTGCTCGGCAGGACACGCCAGCCTGCCTCTGTCACCCAACATGTCCCTCCTCCAGACACTGCTGCGGGAGCCCGCCGGTGGGGGACCCTCCGGTGTCACCAGCTTAGGGACAGCACCCACGCCACCGCCTCCCCAGCGAGCTGCCAGCCCGGCAGAAGGAGCAGCGGTGCTTCATCCCAGCCCATAGCTCCAGGTCTGTCCCGCTGCAGGGATCCTGGCTGCAATGCCTGTTTGAAGGAAGGCAGGCACAGGGACGGCGGGGGGCCGTGTCCCCTGCCAGCAGCCCAGCTTCCATAGCCATGGAATGACAGAACGTTGTGGCATGAAAGGGACATTTTTTCAATGTCCTCTGGTCCAACCACCCTATAACCAGCAGGGTCAGATTGCTCAACCTGACCCTGGATGTTTCCAGGCATGGGGCATCCACCCCATTTCTGGGCAACCTGTGTGTCCTAGTTTGGAGGACAGGTGTCTGCTAAGAAAGGCAGGAGCCTCT
>VRYO01001717.1:2003268-2019158 GCA_009812075.1 Sialia sialis | reverse complement strand
TCCAGTGTTTACCACCCTCATGCTCTGAGCTGCTGTGACAGGACCCTGCCCTTGGCTCTGCTGGTGACTCACCCCCTACCTGGAACACACACACCTCCAGCTCTTCAGTCTTGGGCTCTTCATCTGGAAGCAAAAAGATGGTATTTTTTAACTCACAGCCATGCCGAGAGATGTTCACTTAATTTAAACTTGAAAGCACCTACATATTGTTTCTACAGCTTGAGATAGGAGATGCCACCAAAGTGAGGAGAAGAGTAGTAATTATCTGCAGTTCAGAAGTTCAGCCTTCAGAGGAGGAATTGGGCTCCCAGCTCTACTTGCCATATGTTTTTAAGCTGATGTTTTGAAAGAGGCTGTGCATTTTATAATTGAGATTGCCCACCTGAGACATGAACTTTCCACATCACTCCTGGGTTTATAGGTCATGGGCACAGACCAAGGCTGATGGTGTCTCCAAGGGACAAAGGCATGGAAGTGCCACAGGGAAAGCTCTAATGTCATAGGATGTGATCCTCATATCAATTCCCACTTTATATCTGAACAGCAGCTGGATCCACTGAAGTGGGACCTGCTAAAATACAGTGCTTGGGGATGAGCCAAGCCTAGAGCCTGATGGCTCTGCTTTGAAATGCACTGGAGTATTTCCACTTGAAATCTACTGGTAGGAGCTGACACAATCAAGTGCTGAGCAATGGGACACAGCCCCTGGAATGAGGGGTAAACAAATTGAAAGCAAGGAAGGACCTTGAATTGTGCAGCAGTGTCAGTATTAAAATAACCATAAATAAAAAATAAAACTAAATTTAAGGTGTTTCTCCATCTCCAAACAAGAGAAAATGCTATCCTCTATGGGAGATGGATGTATCTGTCTCCTGTTGTCAGAAGTAGCCACAACCTAAAGAATCTGTGTCACCTTAGGGCTGCCCTGAGTTATCCCAAGACATGTGGACACCACTGATGGCTGGACAAGTCATTTGGCCACACACTTTGGTGCTGGTGTGCGTGTGCCACGAGGGACATAAGTGGAATTAGGCTTGTCTGAAAGCAAAATCATCTTTTTGTCCACATCAAGGCTGGCAGTGAGATTTGCTCTGCCTTCCCTAGACACCAGGGTATTTATTTCCTAGATTTTCCTCCCAGGTGGCCTCAGATATGCAGCCTGTCCAGTCTCCCCAGTCCAGACCCCGGTCTACCCAGTTGCTGCTACGTGGACGTGCCACAGCCACAGTGCAGTTGTGGCACAGATGCCCAGGAGTTGGCCCAAAAATCTCAGGAGAGATGCTCCAGCTGCCTTGTCCTAGTGTCCAGTGGGGCTGGGGGGGGTGCTCCAAGCCCATCATTTGGTCTCCCATCTGCCTTTGTGTCTCTGACAGCTCCTGCAATGGGCCTGGGAGCAGCTTGGACAGGGTATGATTTGGATTTCCTCCCACTGTTGCTTCTCTGTGGGCAGGCAACATAGTGTTTATCCCATAACCTAATATTGGTGACCAGGGAAAATACCAGGTGGATCTCAGAGCAGTCCAGAGACTGCAAGGGAAAAGGAACAGCTTCATAAGGAAAAATAAAATAAAAAAAAAAAAAAATAAAAAGCACTTCCCTGCATGCTATAGATTTTGTAACACCTATTTTTTCTAAAATCATTGTTTTCTCACCCAAGCCATACAACTTTGTGCTTTCCTAGTGTACAGCATGCCATAAGGTTTTTCCTTGGCTCTGGGTTCAGCCCAGGAGAAAATTCTCCTCACAGACAATCAGGGAGGATACTTTGCTGTATTTCCCCCTATTTCAAGAGGCTGAAGGGGAGAATGATAATCATCACAATTATCTTTTTCCCTCTGCAGCATTTCTTACTCTTTTGGAAAAGAGCTGGGCATGGGGAAGGACCTCAAAACTGCCAGGATGCCATGGCACTGTGCCAGCCTGGAGCTGCTTTAAGTGGCTTGTGCTGGAAAAGGAATTCCAGCCCTCCTCCTTGCTCTCTTTATGATGATCTTGTGAGCAGATGCCACACAAATCCCTTCCCATGGCTTTCTCTTCTCTGTTTTTTAAACCATCCCCATTTTGTGTTCAGTGACTGCTTTCTCACGGCTTCAAGCAATAGAGTCATAGAACCATCAATTTGTTAAGGCTGGAAAAGTCCTTCAAGACCATCCAATCCAACCATTAACCCAGCACCCATCACTAAACCATGTTCCCAAGCGCCACAGCTGCACATATTCTACATCCCTCCAGGGATGGTGATTCTGTCACTTCCATGTGGGACATGTCAAGCCTGTTCCAGTGCTAGAAAAGCCTTTGGGTGAAGAATTCTTTCCTAATATCCCATCTCAATCTCCCCTGTGCTATTATTCCCCAACCACTCTCTTTGCACCAATGCTGCCAAGACTTAAAAAACAATTTTGGGTGTGTTGTGGTTGGCTCCAGTGCAACAGGAGGTTATAAAACTATTGGGAGGAGGACTCCAGGCTACTGTGAGCAGGGACCCATTATTTTTATCACATCCAGGCAATAAATAATGGTTCCAGCCCCTTGGAGAGAGCAGTGCCCTGCTGGAGCAGCCTCACGGGTGCTCACGTCTGCTGTCACTCAGCAGTGACCTCCTGGCCCAGTTGGCTCCAGCTTCAGAGGGAAATGGATTTGCACGTCTCTGCTTTCCTGTGGACATCACAGCATTGATTCCTACAAGTTACTGCATCTAAAGCTGCTTCCAAGACGTGGACTCTTGTTTACTGCAGGCAAGTTTTCCAAGAGAGGGAAATCCAGGGGGAATGAACACCAGGGAGCAGGGAGCAGGGTGGCAACAGCTTTGTCAGGCATCCATCTGGTGAGGTGAGTGAGGATTTTAGTTTTATCCAAAGGCATCCAGCCCATAGGCACCAAAACTATTCCATAATGATAAGCAAAGTACAGTCACGAGAGACAATAGGGAGTGTTGTTACAACATTGGCGTATACTGCAAAGGACAGGAAAGATAATCTCCACAGTATTAGTTTTTTTTAAACAATGGTGAAAAATATGAACCGAGTTTTGTTTTAAATCAGTAGTGAAGACAGCTCAATTTAATGTTATAAATCACAAAAGAGAAAAGGTATGAAAATTATTTAAAGGGATGGTCATAAGTAAAATGTTATTTAAAAGTTATATCAAGGTACAGAAAATGTTCAACTGCTTTTCAAGCTGTGTATTCTTTCTAACTGCAACTTTGCAGGCAAATTATAAGATATTCTGCAATGTGTTCAGTATTTATAAACCAATTTTTAGAGCACGTCTGAGGAGTCTGCACAAACACCTCTCAATATTTCAACAGCCCCATGGGGTATTTAGCCTCCCATGGTTTGGGCCCAATAGATTTACAAGTTTCTAGCTTGTCCCAAAATGTGGTGCAGAGGATCCAGGAGCTTCCCAGACAATCCAGGAGATTCCCAGATGACCAAGGGCTGTCCAGCAAACCCAGTCATTGCCCGGAGGATCCAAGAGCTGCCCAGAGGATCTAAACCTGCCTGGAGAATCCAGGGGCTGTGAACTTCCTCATTTTTTCTTATAATCCAAACTAACCGGATGAAAACCTGTGAAAACCACTTTGTAACAGAAATAACCACATTCCACCAGTGTCCTGGAGAAAGGCACAAACGGCAACAGGAATTCACTAATGTGCTTTGGCTCAAGCCCCTAGAAATGTACCTGTGCCCAGAAAAGCAAAAAGAAATATGAAAAACTCAGGAATACTTAAAGACTGGCTCCTTTAGCCAGTGCCTTGTCCTGGAAGTGACAGGCTGTGAACCAACCACTCAGCAGATAACAATATTGAACACTGGACATTGAGATGCTAAACTAGAAAACATCCAGTCACACTATGGTGATATGTAAAGGAGAAGAAAAGGATTAATGGAATCACTGGGAGTGACCATGCACATACAGAATACACAGCAGTCTGTGATTGGCTGGAAGCTTTCTAGAACATTCCATCATAGTCTATATAAATGTGTGCTCAACCCTATTTCGGGGTCTTCTAAAGGACCCACACAGACCTGCAAACATCGGACTTCTAGGGAGCAAGGACTGTATTTCTCAGAAGTAGCATTGAGTAGGCGTTCTGGTGTTCTTAGACAGAAGATACAACAAGGAAAAAGCACACTTGGAAGGCTTTTCAGTATTTGACTTCCAATCACTTTAGGAAGGAAACCTTTGGAATTCAACTAAAGCCAAAGAGATACTGAAGTACTCTAGCCCATCATGGGTATTTGGTCTCCTTTTTTTCAAAACTCCATTCCAAGATCTCATCTCCAGATTGTTGTCCTTTGACTCCTCAACACTGTGTGTTCTCCTGTGTCTTACTGTGCCTTATAAATGGGGAAATGAAGGACTATGACCAGCAGGCTATTGAAAAGGAGCAAAGAGCTGGGGGTGCTGGCTCCCAGGAGAGCAGCTCCATCAGGAGACAGCATCTTCCCAGGGATGGCAGCACTGGAGCAACTTTGAGATGTCCACGGACAAGGAGACAAGCACCAAAACAAGAAGAGGTGGCTGGTGTTTCAGAGAAGGTGAGGGATGGAGCAGCACACAGCTGCCTCGAGAGCAGGGCGGGCTTGCCATCATGGAGAGTTAGTTTGTCCCTGAATTGTACACACCCACCAAAACTGCCCTTTATGGAATTCTCTGCCCTTTGTTCCAGTTCCTTCCCTGCCTATCATTGTAACCCTGCCCCTTGTTCTGGAACTTTCCCTGTCAGTCCCACCCTGGGCCATCCCTTATTGTTTCACCGCTTTGGAATTCCCCTACTCCTTGATGCCCCATTGGCCCAACTGACCAATTTTCCTCCCCTTTCTTCCCTCACTGGTTTACTGGGTGAACCCCTGCTACCCACAGCTCCTGGTGGACCCTGGATCTCCACTGGAAGAAGAGGCAGATGCTGAGCTGCCCAGCACATCTTGTGCCAGCAGCTGCTGCACTAGCCAGAGCTCCTGAGGACAAGGAGCACTCTGTGCATGCCACTGCCACAAGAGCAGGCAAAGTCACAGCTTCTGCAGCCCCTGGCGCGCAGGCGGCAGCAGCAGAGAGCTGGGCAGCAGCCTCACACAGCCCCTGCTGCCCCACCATCCCCATACTCGCCCCAGTGGAAGCTCTCAGTGGAGGCAGTCCTGCCAATGCCAGCGAGGACAGAGGGGAAGGCCTGCTTCAGTCAGGAATATGGCTGTGGAGGTGACAGCCCCAAAGAGATGTCCCAAGGTCGACGAGAGCAGGGCTGGGGAAGGGCACACACATGGCCTGGGAGTAGCACAGCAACCTTCACCCATGAACAGCCACAGGCCAAGCCCCAGCTCTTCCAGCACAGCCCCTCAGAGCAGGGCACAGGCCTCAACTCCAGGCCTCGTTCCAGACTGCTGCCCCACAGCCCCTCATCGAGCCGGCTGGAAGCTCCCAGTGGGCAGGAGGCAGGGCCATAACAGAGCCATGCCCGTCTCTGCCACCCACCAAGGAGGGCTGCGGCTCCAAGGAGCTCAGGACTGTCTGAAACGTGGCCAGGGATGTCCACAGCATGGCCAGGAGATGCCTGAGCTGGAGCACTGTGGAAGAAATGAGTGCAGGATCATGTGTGCCCTCGCCTTCCAGGAACATGAGGAGAAAAAAACAGTGTGTCAATAAAACTAATTCTCGAGTTCAATTTTTGGGTAGCTACTAGTAGTTCTCCCTGCTAGAAGTAAAGATAAGAGGATGAAGGCCATCTCATGCCTTCTATTGCTGTTGAATTCATAAATAACCCACTGGGGTTCATTTCAGGAAGTGACATAAACCCAAGGGTTTAACGTTAAGAGTTCTAAAGGCTTGAACTAGAGATTAGCTTTGTAAAGAAAAATGTTAGGAAGACCTTTTTGTTTCTGATGGATAATATTATTCAAGGCTATGTCTTGAATATGTTCCTCTGGTATAGGTTCCTTAGGCCCTTAAGTTGCTTGCTAATTTAGAAGTGGTTTTATAGATGCTTTTGTTGAAAGGACGGAATTAATATATCAGAAATGCCTGTTCTTTTCATTGCACTGTAGTCATTGATTTGGGGAGAAAATGCTGAAGCCCAGAGCCTTTTGGTTGCTGGGGCGGTGCAGTGTGTGCAGTGTGGGGCAGAGGAGAAAAAGGCACTTGCCAGGGCTGGAAGGGATGTGGGGACACCAAGTCCTTGTGCCTTGTGGCACAAGGCATTTGTTCAATGCAGGATCCCCTTCTTTTTTGTCCAGTTCTCCTCCTAGATAACTGCCCTGGTCATTCTGCAGGATCTCTGAAGGAAGGAGTGCTTTCCTGGCATTGCAAATGGGATTTCTTCAGCCACAAGGAGAAACAGCCACCACATCTGAGAGCTGGCAGAGCCCCAGCACCTCTGTAATTCATAACATTTGCACTGTGTTTCCTCATTGATCTGTAAGAGCAGAAAAAACATTAAGAGAGTGCAGAAAATAAAAATCTATGCTTTCAAATGAATATTGTAGCCATGAGAAGAAGGAGAAAGGAGGTCAGATGTAAGCATGAATCTGAGTGAGTGAAGACAAACTCAGCTCCCTTGAGAAACAGCTGCTCTCCTGTGCTCCTCACACCTGATATCCCCTCCTGCTCTAAAATCCAGATCCCTGCAGCAATGGCCCTGGGAGTGCAGGAGCCTCAGCAGCCTCCAGGCCTCATGCAGATGAGGAGCCTGGGACACCTGAAGAGCCTCAAATTCACACAAACTAAAGCCCAAAGCCTCCTGTTCTGCCAGCCAGGCAAGCCCTTCAAAACACACAACCCACACAAACACAGAGCACACTGGATGAGGGAGCTAGATGCATTAAAAAAAAAATTTGCATCCCTTACTCTACTCTCTATTAACCACCTTTCTAAAGCAGAGGCACACTGTTTTTTCAGAAATCAGCTGCTTTTGGAGCCCAGGAGCAGTTGGCAAAAATGGCTTCTTTCAGGTACCTTAGAGCTGAGGCAATTATAAGAGAATTAAACTGACATTTTTAACTTGCAGCACAAGAGCTATGCGCAGTTGTGAAATAATTAAGAGCTACTGCTGGCAAAATACTCTTTTCACCTGTCTGCTGCAAAGAATAAAATGACAAGAAGCATTTTTGGCTTTTTATTTTTTTATTATTATTTCCTTCCTTTCTTGTAATTAGTTGCTAGTTATTGCTGCATCCCCAAATTCCAGAACCCAGGGTTTTTCCAAATGATGAGAGGAGGATTTAGTGCTCAGTACCTGGCTTACCCAGCCTGACTTGGTGACCAACAACATTTTGCCATCAAGATTTCCCTGTTCGAATTATTCCCATGAAGGGCTCAGAGCTTCATTTGCTGGTTTATTGCACTGGCTTGAAAGGTCTTTCCAAGCACCTGCTTCCAGTTTGGGGATGGAGCAGAGGGAGGGCTTTGCCCTTGTGCTTTGGTGGCTTTACAAGGACACTGCTGCCAGCACTGCCCCCTGTGCTTTGGGAGGATGTTCCACATTGCTCAGGTGTATCTTGTGCATTTCTTATTCTGCCCTTCACAGTGGTCAAAACCTGCTGAAGAGACAAGCCCTGGTCTCTGAGCATCAGGCCACACAGTGCTACCAAAGGCATATGAATATATGTATGACTGATAATATAGAAATGTGCTTCTAATGTGTTTTTACTGTTATACAGTATTGTAGCTGCCAAGCATGAGAGAACCCAGCTGTGTTTTCACTCTTGCAGTGATCAGTGTGTCATCATTACAAGCTGGATGCTGTGTCACAGTCTGCAAACAGAGAAGGAAATTATGTAGGTAAACCTGGGGATATTATTTGTGTTTACATGAGCTACCCTGTGCTGTAGCTATTTTAGAGCTGCTGTTACATCTCAATTTACTACATTGAAAATAAATACTCTCTATCTAGTCATGAATGCCATGGACAATCTAAAAGACTGCACCAGGTAAAAAACACCAGTCCTCTGGATTTGGTACCAGTAGCTGAGGCAGTGTGGTGTCAGTGCCCTGCTTTGTCTATGTATTAGCTCTAAGGAAGATGTTTTTTAGGATGAGGGTGGAGAAATGCTGGCACAGGTTGTCCAGAGAGGATGCTTCATCCCTGGAAACATCCAAGGCCAGAAACTACAGAAGTCACTGAGCTATTTCTTAAGAATCCCTTGCAGCCAACATGATGTGTGCTGAAAGCTTGAGGAGAAACAGAACAAATCACTGCTCCTGTTCTCAGGTGGAAAGCACTAGAGCAACAATTCAGATAGATTCCTTAATGAGAAAAGGAATTGATGGCTTTTACGATTTCTTCAAGCAGATAAACAAGAAGGCTATTACATAAACTTCAGGAGCACGCTGAGCACACTCTCCTCTGGAAAACAACCTTCCAACTGAGCAGGGGTGGTTCAGCAGCACATCCTACCAGGAATTTGCAAGTGGGTTGCACTCTGGTGCAGAGACTGTATTAGCTAGTTCAAGGGCTTGCTGCCATTCCAGGCCTGCTTCTTGAAAATGGCTCTAACCTTGCACAGGCCCACAGTTTTACTGCTAAAGCATCAGACACAGCTGAAATCACTCAAAAAAAAGAAGACATGGTCCTCCTTTCTATTTCCAGATTGTTATCCTAGCAAAAAAAAAAAAATGTTCTTCATCTGCTGTTCTGTTGGTGAGAGCTCAGCCCCTGCTGGGTTTCAGTCTGGAAGGAGGAAAAATGCAGTGGGAGCTCCTTGTGCCAACAGAAACTCCACACTCCTCAATCATGGACATATTCATTATCAATACCTTTGGTAGCAAAGGTTAGATTTACCATCAACACCCTTGATAGCAAAGTAAGAGAACACTACTGCAGCTGCCAAGGACTGGCTGGTGATTCCAGGTCAGTAAGGGCCTGCAATCTTCACGGCTGGAGCTATTCTACCTTGTTAGTCTTGAGAGCACTTTCCTGTGATGGAAATGAGTTGGGCAGAAGCGATGTAGGGAGGCAACAGAAAAATTAGCAGAAAGCAAAGGGTATTTCTGTGTTCCACTGTTGAGAAGTGCTATCCAGTGATCGAATCAGGATCCTCAGGGATCCCAGCTCAGGGCTCCAGCCCTTTGCTCATGTCCAAAGGCTTCCTGTAATGCCCTGGCAATGAGGACTCTGTGAATACAGTGCCAAAGGAATTGTTTCTTCCATGGCCTCCATAAATCCAAATGAGCAAACAGATATTCTGGCCACTCTGGACAAAGAAAAATTACTTCTGCTGAAAGCAGACCCGTCAATCCCTCCCTGATGCTGCAGAGCACGTCTGTTTGCCCCATGTCAGCCACATGTCATGACTGGCTGTGTCTGTTTTAGGCTATCACCCGCTCTGACTGACACTGTGAGAGGGTCACGGCCTGGGAGAGACTTTGAAACCTTTATGTGAAAAATGTAAAGTGCATAAGTGCTGATCTCTGGGGTTAAATTAAGCTCAATGGGGATCCCTGTTCCTTGCACAGGAGTTGGTGGAAGTTTCTTTGAGGAGAGTTTTACACGCTCTTCCCAGAAACCATTACACATTTTAATTACTCCTTTCACACATCCAAGCACTTTATATGCAAGTCAACCTTCCAGGCAAGTATCTTTTTAATAACCTTTTAGTTAAGCCTGGTACTTTTAATTTCACCAACCATTTACTCCTCCTATATAACAGACCTTTGCTCGAAATACTTCCACCATTATGCCAGAGGTACAAATTCCACTGACTGCTAGCACCAAAAAGCAGAGTAACTGTATGTTCCCAATTACCATAACTGCCTAGGCAGAACTATCACACAACATAAAGGTGTGCATAAGTGGTGCAGTTTAAATGGATATTAAACCACCCTACAGCATCTCATACCTAAAGGAAAAGCAGGATGATGAACAGGAGAGATTGTAGCCGATAACTTCAAAATGGGATTAGAAAATGAGTGTGGAAACTTAATGCATGATAACCTCTGGAACAGCTTTGTCACTTTGCTGTGTGCCCTCTCTGCAGCTCCCCTCAGATGGTGCTGAACAGCACGGTCCCCACAGAGCATCACTGGTGACCTCCCTCAGCAGATCACTCACTCAGCCAGCCAGGATTCTTTTAATGCAAAGATTTTTCCTCTCTGAGAGGCTGCACAGCCTTCAGATAAGACCGAGCTGTTGCTAAGGGGCCCCATCAAAGACCCTTTGCAAACCTAAAACCGAACTGGAACTTCCTGCAGAGGCGAGTCTGGAGAAGTCTCAGTCAGGGCCCAGCCATCCCAGAATTACAAACACACAGAGACCACAGAACACTTCCCTCAGAGACAGCATGCACAGCGGTTCCCTCATCTGGAGATTTCTTTGAGGAACAAAATGGAAATGATCCATTAGTGACACTAATTAGTCTCCCCTTTATAATCAAGCTGAAGTTTTGCTGTGGACAGTGGCTCATGTTGACCTGAGCCAAGGACCTGACACTAAACACAACAGGACCCACTGTGTGACACTGCTCAGCTGCTGCACAGGTGGGAGGTGCTGAGCTGCCAACATCCCTTTTTATTCTATGAAATATGGAAACAAACAGCACAGTCAGTACTTTGTATCAAATAACCTGGTAATAAGTGCAAAGGTGCATTACCCTAGAGCTTCACCTTCACTCTGCTGCAGAACTTTCCACTGAAAAGCCAGAAAGCTCTACACTGAAATGAATGAAATTATGGCAGATGGTAAGGAAAAAGGAAATTAAGAAGCAAAACCTTCTGAAATGGAAAAGAAATTCAGGCTGCAACTTCAGGACAAGCTGGATGCTTCTACCACAGTGGTTAAAAGCAGATTTAAAGCCATTATTAAGTATCAAATTCCCACTGCTAACACTGAGACATTACACATCTCTTGGAAGTTACAGCCTTGGAGTATTTGTCAACACCTGCCCAAACCTGCCAGGCTAATTCCTAAGGAAAATTTTCTTCACTAACCATTTGAATCTAAATCCAAGTGAAGAATCTAACAGACACACTGGGCAGTACTTGGACACACCACAGAACATGCTTTTGTTATGGGAAGCTTTCCTGTGTGTGAAAACATTTAAATGAAGAAGGTTCCTGTGCAATGAGTAGCAAATGGGGCTTAAATTGGTCTTTTGCTCTTTGAATTTTGTGTCCTCAAGCATTTCCTTCCACAATACACAGCTGGTTAGATTTAGTGTTTATGGTTCCATCAGAGACACAAATGTCACCCCAAGAGCATGCACCACCATAGTCAAAATAAAGCTTTCCCCATTATTGACAGACGTTCAACCCATCACTCAAAATGCATAAAGTATTGGTACTCCCTCAGACAGAAACATTCTGAAATACAGCTGGTAACTGTTGTGTTTATTAAGGAACTGGTTTGTAAGTGGAGTTTGTTTTTTAAATAACCAACATGATACTTCCCCTTCCAAATAAAAAGAAATGCAACATAAAGAAAAACTCAGCAAAATAGGAAAGAAGGGATAGAGGGACAACTCTGGACTGTTCTAACAGTGAGTTAAGGGATCTCCAAACCCAGTGTCAAAGAGCCATCACATTCAAGAGGACAGGGCTGATTTATCCAGTGAATTCTCACAGCCTCTGCATGCACATCCTGCACAAAGCTCAAGAGGATGCATCTCCAGTCCAGCAAACAGAGACAGCGCAAGCACATGTGAATGGTTTCAGTCTCCTCAAGTCTCCCATTTCATTACTCAGGGCTAATTAGGTTATTTTCTCATACAAAGCAGTTTAAAGCCAGGCAGTGCAGTCCTTCCCAGTACAAGTTCCAGAGCTCCCTGTGATGCAGCATTCCCTGTCAGACACTGCTGGCCAGCAAGTCTGGACTGGGCAGAGCACACACCATGGAGTGCTTTTCCAGCCCAACTGAGAAGACCTCATTCAGGTACACAGCAACCACAGAGACCTCAAATTAAGGTTTGTCCAACTTGTGTGTGCGCTCATGCCTCCGTAGGGTCCCTGACTCGGTGAAGGAATGCCCACAGAGGTTACAGGAGTAGGGCTTCTCTCCGGTGTGGATGCGGTGATGGCGCTGGAGCGATGCCAGCCGGGTGAAGGTCCCTCCACACTCCTCACAATAGAAGGGCCGTGCCCCAGAGTGAGTCTGCTGGTGCCTCTTGAGCCTGAGCAGCTGCACAAACGCCATGCCACACTCCTGACACTTGTAGGGCTTGTCCTCCCGGTGGATCACCTTGTGCTTGGACAGCAGGTTGGGCTTATCGAAGCCTTTGCCGCACGTCGGGCAGGCGTAAGGTTTGAAGTCGTCTTCCTGAGACTTTGGGTTTCCAGGACAAGCATGATCTGGGCACTCCGCACCATGCTGGCTGCGGTGCACCACGGACCAGGGGTTCCTGGCCATGCCGTTGGCCAGGATCACCATGGAGCGCTCGATCTTGTGCACGTTGCGCAGGTGCCTCCAGACGTCAGCCGTGCGGATGAAGCCCTTGTCACACTCCGGGCACTTGTGCGGCCTCTCGCTCGAATGGATGAGCTTGTGCATGCGCAGGTTGGCCGCGCGGGAGAAGGCTTTGGCGCAGATGGGACAGCGGTAGGAATTCTCCAGCAGGTGGGCTCGCCTGTGCTCCTGCAGCTCGCTCGCGCCGCGGAAAGAGGAGCCACACTTCTTGCATCGATAGGGCAGAGCTTCCTGGGGGACAGGCTCCAGGTCATCACCAAACACATCCCCGAGAGCGGCGCTTCCGTTGTCCTCACGGAGTTTTGTTACTGTCTGTGGTTTTCCGGGGCGCTCAGAGGAGCGGCGATCTAAATCCTCATCTTCCCTCTGTAGGGGGAAGCTGGTGCTGGAGGGGGCAGAATCCCCAGCTGGACTCTCTCCTTGTTTCTGGCAGTAGGTGTCACAGGTTTCTTTGTCTCCACAGCACTCCTGCTTTCTTGTGGGTCCAGCAGAGTTTCCAGGAGGACTGCAGGAGTAATCCATGTCCACCTCCTTCTGCAGGCTACAGCTTTGGCCCACCTGCTTCATGGCCTTTCTGGGATAATCTGGATGCTTCCCCCCTGTGTCACAAATTTTATTGTCACTCACATCCATTCTCTGAGGCAAACACTGTTCATCTGCAGCTCATCATCACCCAGAGTTTTGTGTCCTTCATGGTAAGTCCATCTCATTCTCAGCTCTTCTGACAGTCCTCCCTAGAAAATAAAGCATCTGTTTCATCAGTGATTCTTCTGATATTATGAATTTAGAGCAGTGAAGGTATTTTTCTGATTCAAAGGATGGGACAGACTATTAGATATGCAGTAGGAGAAGCAGAATCATCTGCTAATAGATATGTAGAAAATACACATTCAGCACACAAAACACAGAAAATGTTAAATAAAATTAAATATTCTATGATCAGCCAGCCTTCACTACCAAATATAAATTGATCATTCTGATTTTAAATTTTCCTGAAGATGAGAAATTACAGAATCCCAGAATGGTTGAGGTTGGCAGGGAGCTTAAAGGCCATCTCATTCCAACCCTTTACCACGGGCAGGACACCTTGCACTAGACCAGATTGCTCCCCGCCTCATTCAGCCTGTCCTTGGACACTTCCAGCAATGGGACAGACACAGCTTCTCTGGGCAACCTGTTCCAGGGCCTCACCACCCTCACTGCAAGGAATTTCTTCCTAATAACTAATCTAAATCTCTCCTCTTTTAGTTTAAAAATGTTCCCCCTTGTCCTATCACTATTTGTGTAAAATGTTGCTTTCCTTTTTTGTAAAATCCCTTCAAGTACTGGAAGATGGGATAAGACATCTCTGAGTATAAGCATATATATAAATGGACATATATATGTCAAAACATAAATATTTCTGTATTTCCACATGTACATGCATGTAAAACTTGCCTACTTAGCTTCAGCAGGCTTATCGAGTGCATTTATCAAGGCAGTACAGTGATGTACATTAAGTGAAAGCTCTTATTCACATTCCAGAAAGGCTGGCTCCATCAGCCACACAAGCCACGCTTTCTTCTGCTGGAGACATGGAAAACAATCTGGATTAGTCCTCATTAGGCACTGCCTGGAACAGCGTGTCTCGACTCACCCCCAATTCCAGCCATTCCCGACAATTTAATAAGGAGCTGGTAACAGGAGTATTCACCTCCAGCCCTCCAGCTGAGCTGCCGATGCCTTTGGGGCGGAAAAACTTTCCAAGAGATACTGGCGCTGCTTGGCTTAAGAGAACTCCATAACCACGGCTACCTATTTCCTGCATCAGCGCGACGTGGAAACCACAGCGTGGGCTGAAAAAAACACAATAACAACAACAAATACATACGCATGTATATATATGTATATATATATATTTTAAAAGAAAATTTTTTTTTTGGTGTGTTTTTTTTTTTTTTTGTTCCGGGTAGCATGACCCGCCCCCGCTGCGGTGCCCGTTCCCTGTTCTCCGCCCTACCTGGGCTGCGGGTTCTCCGCGCATTGCCGGGCATTCCCGGCGCATTCCCGGCGCATTCCCGGCGCATTCCCGGCGCATCCCCCGCGCATCCCCCGCGCCGGCGCGGAGCCCGCGGCAGCGGCACCGGCGCAGTGGCGGCTCGGCCGGGCTGCAGCTGCCGGCAGCGGGGCGGGACCGGACACCGCGTCCCCTCCCCGGCCACCGCGTCCCCTCCCCGGCCACCGCGTCCCCTCCCCGGTCACCGCGTCTCTTTCCAGGCCGCCGTGTCCCTTCCCGGACACCGCGTCCCCTCCCCGGTCACCGTGTCTCTTTCCAGGGCACCGTTCCAACCCCGCGGCCGGGCCGGGTGGATGCCGGTGTTCCAGGAGGCTGCTCATGGAATCATGGAATGGTATGGCTTGGAAGGGACCTGGAATGTCGTCTCGTTCCAGCCCCCTGCTGTGGGCAAGGACACCTTACCCTAGACCAGAGTGCTCCGTGCCCCATCCAGCCCGGCTTGGGACACTTCCAGGGATCCAGGGGCAGCCACAGCTTCTCTGGACAACCTGTGCCAGGGCCTGCCCACCCTCACAATGAAAAAAAATCCTCCATGTATCTAATCGAAACCTACTCTCTTTCAATTTGAACTCATTCTCCTTGACCCATCACTCCAGCTCTTGCAAATAGTCTTGCCCATCTTTCTTGTAGGCTCCCTTTGGGTACTGGAGGGCCACAATTAAGTCATCAAAAGGCCTTGTCTTCTCCAGGATGGACAATCCCAATTCTCCTGGCCTTTCTTCATAGCAGAGGTGTTCCATCCCTCTGATTGCCTTGGCTGTCCCTCAGCTCACAGCGATCCATGGAGTGTCCCCTGTGCCCCTCACCATGGCAATAACTGTGCACCCATCTTCCTGCAGGAGTGTGGCAGGGATTGATTCCCTTGCAGGCCCTGCCTTGTCAGAAGTAATGGGCTCTGCCCATCAGAAGGGATCGATCCACCTCCCAGGACTGTGTCCCACGTCCTACTAGAATAAATCTTCGCACCCAGAAGGGCATTCAGCATTTTCAGTGGTGTCTCACCTGGGCCTTTCACAGTGGCACCAGTTCCTGGAGAAGTATTTTGTCCAAGGATCCACTTGCCTTTGCCAAAGCCACAGCAGGATCATGGACAACAGGTGAAACCACTCTCCAACATCTCTGTAATCTCACTGAGATTGCTCCAGCTTTAAACCCAGATCTGGGAAGGTTTGCACTGCCTTTTCCTAGCAAAACTCCTCCAGCTTTGGGAAATGGACTCCACAATTAGCAGCAAATACAGAACTGAAATGACAAATGAACAAGAGTGTACTTTGCCAGCATGCAAATATGGCATACAAGAATGCTCCAAGCTCTGTATTATTTTTGTGATTGCACAGATCTTGCTAAAAATAGGCATGAAGCTAGAAACTGCTTTGCTGAGAGTTGAGGGTGAGGAAAAGAAATGTACCTACTCCTTCCACATGGAAAAGCAAGTTCCTTCTGAGA
>VRYO01001717.1:1977505-1989791 GCA_009812075.1 Sialia sialis | reverse complement strand
TTTTCTTCTGGAGTCCAGTGGAGAAAGGGCTGCCTTAGTGTCCCAAAATCTTGGTAAGAAATGTTGGGCTCTTCCTCCTCCTTGGAGCATCTCCCAATGGGATGCAGTAATTTTATCAGTCCCACTGGGACTCAATGGGCCATCAGCAGAAGATAACTCCTGGAGGAAGGATGGGTTGTGAAAAGATAAAGAACACTGCCCCACCTGGTTTCAATGGATGGCCCATTAGCAGAATATCTCCCACGGAGATCAGGATCACTGCCCCACCCTCAACAGATGGTGATAGAATAGATACCTTTTATCCCATCCTGTATTGTAACCCAAGACAATCTCCCATGGCCATAAGAAAAACCAAAGCCAGAGCAGGGTGCCAGCAGCATTAAAGTAACATCCTGGGAGCCCTCAGAGATGGAGAAGACACGGTCAGAGGCATTCAGGGTGGGACTGCAGATGAAGTGCATGCCTCTGAGCTGATGGAAGCACAGCCTGTGTGTCAGGAGGGCCACACTGCAGCGTCAGCACCCAGCTCATTCCTGCTGCCCAGGACAGGAATGCTTGGCCAGCAGTGCCAGCAAGCAAGAAATGCTCTGGGGAATGGTGACAGATGACTCCAGGAGGCCCTTAAAGTAACACTGAGGTACTGGAGCAGGGGAGAGGCTGGATGAAGCTGTAAAAGCTGACCTGGTGGCCTGAGCCCCTTCTCCAACACAGCACAAAGCCAAGATGTGCAGCTACAGCACAACAAGAGTGAGAGGTGCTTAATTAGAATGAGAGATGGGGGAGAATAAATAGAAACTGAAACCCTTTAGATGAATGGATGGCAAAGCACAGCCTGTAGAACTGCGCTGCAGAGAGAAAACAGGCACTGGGTGGGAGAAAAGCAGGGAGGAAAGAGGGGTGGGTGTTCCAGGCCCTGGGGTCAGGCTGCTCGCTCCTGCCTCATCAGCTCTGTCGCTCTGGGAGCAGGATGATCATCCTGGCTGTGGCAGCAGGGTGATGATGTCCAGCTCTCCTCTCCTTTCACAGTTATCCCTGGCAGCAAGAAACCAGACACCACAAATTCCTCAGCTTATTCGCCTTCATCAATATTTTAATAGATACTGTTTTTTTACTCTAAGAGACATCACTTCTTGTTAATTTGAGTGCTGGAATGGCACTGGCAGGCAGAATACCTTGGCTCCAAATGAACCCTGAGGGGCAAAGGGAAATATATTCCTAAGAACACCAATTGGAAAGAATCTAATTCAATAATAGATTTTGTTTGGTATCACTCTGGCACCAGCAGTCATCTTCCTGTTATTTTTAGGTTCTGATGACGCCAACAGGTTTTGTTAGGTTTTTTTGTTGCTTTTTTTATTTTCTTTTTTATTTTTGCTGTTATGCAAAAAAAATCCCAAGGAGAAAATTTCCATAGTTTAATCACACAGGATGAAATCGCAATTATTTCTAGAATTTAAGACTCAGTGCTTCTAGATCTTAACCAAAATACGCAGTTTTGCTAGAGTCTAGAGAGGAGAATAAGGACTCCTGGGTTGGGTTTTGGGGAAGGAGAGAGGGAAGGGCTGAGAACAGAAAACAAACACATTTACCCAGCCAGAGAATAACAAGGTTTTAGATTAAGGATGTTACACAGCTCAAGAGGCACAATTTGTGTTTAGAAATACAAAACAAACATCAAAATCATCCTGTTTCATGTGACAGCTTCTTTCTTTGTGTTTTTTCTTTCCAAGGGATTAGTCATGGAAGTATTTATTTGAGATATGAGCTGCTACACAAACCAGCCACCAAATATTATGAATTTCTGGCCCAGTACTGTTTGTGCTTTCCACCAAGTCATGAAATTCTTGATCTGTAAAAAAAGTCGGTTTTGAAGCAGTTTTCCCCATGATTTCCTTTGCTTTGTGCATCACAAAGGCCTTTTTTCCCCTTTTTTCTTTTATTCTTAATGCACTAAGTGGCTTGATAGCAGGCTGGGGATGGAAATCCAACCCCAAAGTCACCACCAGCTGAGCACCCAGGGTGCTGCAATGGGGAAAAGGTGTCTGCTGGATCCCAAACCCCTTTCCTTCATCCCCTCAGGAAGGAGCAGCAAGCAGGGGATGTTCCACAGAACCTCTCCATCTCTTCCCAGGACGAGTGTGGTCAAAGGAAAAGCAAAGACCATCAGCTGGTCCTCTTAAAATAAAATCCACATGGCCACTGGTGACAAATCCCCAAGCAAAGAAAAGATGTTGTTCCAGGGCTGGCCAAAATAAGAGTTACCAAACCCTTAGAAAAGATTGAAGTTGGACTCAGGGACAGCAGGACCTGTATCCGTTCTCCGCATTCACTGCCAGGCTTGAGGCATTTTCTGTTCTTTCTGGAGCACTTGGGATGAAGAGATATTGGTTATAAAACTGCTTGGCTATGAGGAATAAGAGACAAACTATAAATCCCTGCTTTCAGTGGGTTTTTTTCAAGTTTAGACGTCACTTCTGGACTCTGAGTTATATTAGATCCCACATTTTTGAAGGTTTAATAACTGGGGAATTCTTGCTGGTTTGGGTTTTTGGCCTTTTTTTTTTTTTTAATTATTATGTTATTTTTACAATTACAAAAGGTATTTGCAAAACATTTGCTTTTTTTCCAGATAGCTTCTGGCTGCTTCCAAGCTGAAATTTGGCAGTCGGCACACATCTCTTATTCAACAACAGACACAGATTCTGCACTTTAAAACTTGTGGTGGGTGCAGACCCAAGAGATTTTTTTTTTCTCCCCCTTTTCTTTCAAATCTGCATTGAAATCATGCATGATTTTTTTGGGTTGTTTTGTTTTTAAAGCAAAAGCTAAAGCAAACCCAGGGCTGTGTGTTAACAGCACTGCCCAGGTGGCTCTGGCAGGGAAGGTTTTTATCAATCATAAAGCCATGGAAGCTGATGAATTTTACAGTGATTTAATATCCAGATTGCTTTGGATGCAAAACAGAAGTGAGGATGTGTGGTTTGCTGGATCCCTGTGGCACTTGTCCCAGCCCAGGTTTTCCCTGGTTGCCACTGGTTGGGGCAGGAATGATTTAGAATTTGGACCTTCGTTAGCAATGCTGGAGGGGAATCCCTGAGCTGATCCCGCTCCCCCTGGCCTTTTGCATCCATCACCTATTTCCCTGGAGGGAGGCACATCAGAGGAGAGGGAAACAGCACACATCTCATTTTATCTTTGAAGTGGGGGAAATGGTGGCAAGATTTTTCCTGGAGCTTCTTCTTATTTTTCCTGCTCCCTCCTCGCCCCAAATATCCTCGCAGACTTTTTTAAAACCTGCTTGGTTTGAATATGCACAGGCTTTCCAGTTTGCTCTGGCCGGTGCCTATGGGTAGCTTTTTGAAAAACATGAGGAATTAACATTTGAAAAGGTATTCCCACACACTCTTTGAGCAGGAAATGTGGCTTCCTTCTCCACCCACTGTACCACTAAGCAGCTTGGAGATAAATAATGGAGATTTTTATGGCCATTGTGGTGAAAAACATTGCCCAGGCTGGGATAATCCTTCAAGCCTGTCTTTGCTGAGCAGGGAAATGGGATGGACGAGCTGCACCCAGATATCCATGTGTTGTGTCAGGCATTGCTGCCCACAGATCTGTGCACCACCAGATCTCTGCTTGAAAGAGGGTGAAATGCAAGATCATAAAACAGTTTGGGTTGGAAGGGGGCCCTGAAGATCATCTGGTTCCAACGGCCTGCCATGGGCAGGGACATGTCCCACTATCCCAGGTTGCTCCAAGCTCCATCCATCTTGGCCTTCAGCACCTCCAGGGATGGGGCAGCCACAGCTTCTCTGTGCCAGGGCCTCACCACCCTCACACGAATGAGGTTCAATTTGAACCCGTTCATCCTTGCCCTGTCACTGAATGCTCTTGTGAAAGGTGCTGCCCCACCTTTCCTCTAAGTTCTCCTCAGGTCAACCTGAGGAGCAATTAGGTCACCTCAAGGCCTTCTCCTTTCCAGGCTTAGCAATCCCAATTCCCTCAACCTTAATGGACTAGGATGGAGCAAGCCACATCCAGAAACACCTTTCAAGCAGTGCTGGCCCTGCCAGACCTCTCTCGCTGGCACTCAGAGAGGCTGGAGAAGATGCTCTGGTTCCTTTTGAGTCCAGACACACAACCAAGTAATTGGCAGCTTAAAGCAACCTCCTGGTGTCCCTGGGCAGAGCAGCTGGTTTAAATCTCTATCCCATGAAGATGCCAGGCTTGGTCTAGGATTAGTTTAGATTAAGTTTAGATGGTTGGAGCGCAGTATCCAGAAGGCAAAGCTCTCTTGAAGGGCAAATTTCCATGCAGACTGCAAGCAGCACCTTCACAAAAAACAAAAACAAAACAAGGAGAAAACCAGGCCCAATTTGCCATCCAGGCCTCAGTGTTTCCTTGCCCATTTTCCCATGTGCACCAATCTGCCAAGCCAGATGTCCAAATGAGCTGTGTGGGCAAACAGGCACTCATATGAGCAAACATTGCCTTGCGCTCTCGTGGGCACGGAATCAGGCGCCACACTTGGGAGGCAGCAGGAGTGGGGCTGGGGGGAGGCTGACCCCTCTCCTGGGCCACACAAGACCTTCCCTGACTCCCTGACACCAGCAGGCCATGATATCCAGGCTCAGCAAGGCTCGGGAGGGTTGGCACTGCTGCAGGAGCTCCTTCCAACCAGTGTTCCCTGGACCATCCCACCTTGCTGGTAGGTTTTGTCAGGCCCCACATCCAAGGTGATGTGATGACAACCACAATGACATCAAAGTGCCTACCTCTTCTCACCTATGAATTCCTGTCTTCCCCAGGCTAGGGAAGGACCCCAGGGAGGCAGGAAAGTGCTGTACTGACTCTAATGTGGCATGGAATGCTGTTTATCTTCTACTATCTATGAATAACCTTGTCTAAGCCATTAAAAGCTGAAGCAATGCATTTGCCACACTTTCACAAGCTATTCAGGAGCATTACAACAAATGAGCAGGTAATTAACCAGCAGTCTCAACCCCAGTAATCACATATTGTAATTCCAGTAGAATCACAAAGACTCTGTAATATTGACTCCTCTTGGAAGGAAGCAAAATTAACATTATAGTCTGGATCCCTGCTCTTAAAGCAAATTCTCCTAGAAACAGCGGTGGGAAGGGAATATTTTCCAGCTCAGTGCCCTTGGAGCACCCAGAGCTGACAATCCTCAAGCATCATTCCTGACAGCTCCAGTTGAGAGGACCCTTGGGCAGAGCAGGTCTGGGAATGGGTGAGAAGGATTTCCCCTGGAGAAAGCCTCAGCTGCAGGGTGGCTACGTGTGGCTGGCTTGGAATGAACACAAAGAATCTCTTGTGGAAAAGCAGGGGTTGGAGAGGCACCTCTCAAAGCACATCCCTCTTCTGTGGGTGTGTGTGATGGTGGATTTGGCAGGGCTGGATTAGCAGTTGGACTCAGTGGCCTTAAGGACTCGCTCTCAGTGGGAAGAGGACCCCAGTTCTCAGTCACTGTGGAAAATCTTCATTCAGAACCCCAAGAGCCAGGATGGATTCCTGGAACCATGGATTCCTCTTTCTGTCAGAGGCTAATTACCTGTGCCTAGAATACCCTAAAACATACTCCAGGACCTGGACATGAGTGTGCTGCAGGTTTCCCTGGATTCAGTTGTCCCCGCAGCCCCTGGAAAGGCCCAGGGTGGTTCTGAGCAGAAGGACCTGACACACACAGCTCTGAGCACACTTTGGTGCACGGCTCTGTCTGATGCAGAAGATGCCAATCTGGCATTGAATTCCTCCTTTAAAACATTCCTCTCTCAGCTCTTGAAACGTCCCCCTCCCTCCCCAAAATAAACAAACAAGCTAGGAAGCTCAGGAGCCTGGGAACGGGCAGGAAGCGCTGCGCGCTCCAGCGTCCCACGACGGGCGGGGGTTTGTGCATCCGTCTGCCTCCTGGTGCTTTCCAGCCCCTCTGTGTCACCCCCACAGCTCCTGCTCCCCCCACACCTCAGCTCCGTGGGGGTGGCTCATGTGAGCCCCAGGGCAGTGTCACAGCAGGTTCTGCCAGGACACGGCTGGCACGGGGTGACCTTCGGAGAGCAAGGTGAGGCTGTAGGGCTGGTAGCACATCAGATATGTGTCGTCAGCTCTGGGTAAGAATAATTTACCCCCATTCCACACCACAGTGCTCCTCTCCATCCAGCTGGGACAGGAATCCCAGGATGGTTTGGGTTGGAAGGGACCTTAAAGATCAGCAGGTCCATCCCCCAAAATCGAGGGAGCCAGGAAAGGGACTAGATGATTTCAGCCTCCATCTCCCATCAGCAAAGACAGGATGAAGGGATGCTAAGGCTGCTCCCATCTGTGCCAAGGGCTGAGGCAGCTGAATCATCTCTCCTCTCCCTACCTAAACCTCATCTGCCCTTTATAGGTCTCTGCCCCCTCCTTCCTCGAGAGCAACAAAGCAAAGTGAAAAACAGAGGCTTTATTACAAACAGTACCTGTTTCCATAGAGATTTGCTAAGAAAATTACATGAGACAAAGATGGAAATTAGTGAGGAAAACACAAGGGCTCGTCTTTGTGCATCAAAGTGATGCCTTACCCGCCTGCAGGGCCCAGCAGCCCCACTCTCCTGGAGGGGGACGGGTCTGGGTGAGGGTGACAAGGCTCCCAGCCCATCCTCACTGGCCACAGGAGCTGGTGTCCCCTGCCACAGCAGATCTCCTGGTATCCCCATGGAGATGTTCCCAGCCAGCCCCCTCCAGAACTCAGCGGCGAACAAGAGCCTGACTGTAAAATGGCAATGGAAAAGGCAGGAACAAATCTCCTTGAGGGAGAGGATGGAAGGACAAGCTGGAAAACTGGGAGGGGTGCTGGCAGGGCAGGGCCTGCCTGTCTGGCAGGCTCAGAATCCCACCCCATTGCTGCAGCTGCTGCAGGAAACAATCCTGCTGGTCCCACACATTTGGTAAAGCACACCAGGGGATACAAGCAAGGAATTAAATGGATAGGACCCTTTTAGACAATGATGTTTTCTTCAGGAAAGGCAAGCAAACTCCAAGAGAGCAATACCAGGCAGAGGGGGTGGGCCTGGAGATGCTGGCACTGGTCTGGAGAACCAATGCACATTCCTGTGCCACAGGAGAGGTGTGCTCCTACCAGGAGGGATAGGAACCTGCATCCCTGCTCCTTGAAGCAGAGTGTCCTGCCTCTGCATAGGCACTGTGACAGGGACACTTTGCACTGTCCCAGGCTGCTCCAAGATCTATCTGACCTGGCCTTGGACACTTCCAGGGATGGGGCAGCCACAGCTTCTCTGGGCAGCCTGTGCCAGGGCCTGCCCACCCTCACAGGGAAGAATTTCTTCCTGATATCCAATTTAACCCTGCCCTCTCTCAATGCAAAGCCCTTTTCTCTTGTCTTGTCACTCCATGACCTCATCAAAATTCTCTTCAGCTCTACTGGAGCCCCTTTAGGCACAGGAAGGGGCTCTAAGGTTTCCCCAGAACCTTCTCCTCTCTAGGCTGAACAAATCCAAATCTCTCAGCTTGTCTTCATAGGAGAGGTGATCCAGCCCTCTGAGCACCTTTGTGGCCCTCCAAAGATGGATTTTATTGGCACACTTGGCTGCATGGAATCTCTCACAGGGCTGATCCATGAACGTAGATGCAACCGCTTCCCATCAGATACAGGTGGCCATTTGTGCAGAACAGAGACAGGAATGGCAAACACCTGTCTCAGCTAAAGAAACCCATGGATTCACAGGAAGAAAATGACAACTGACTCGTGAGGGATTCAGGCTTCACCACACAGGGGCAAACAAACTTTCTCCTTGAGGAGCAGCAATGACTCAGCCCCACCAGCTGGGAAAACAACCAGATGGAGCCGGGCATTTTCTTAGCATGGGAAAACCTCACTGGGGAGAGGGCAGTGCTCATACCCACCATCCCCTGTGAGGTTTGGGATGAAAAGAAGCCAAGTGTCCTGCTTCACCCTCCTGAAGGAGCACTGATGCTCTCCTGGTCACCCCAGAGCCCTTGGTGTCACTTTGATGCCACCACTCCAGGGGCAGCCAGGGTAAGCCCAGCTGCTGGTGCTACTGCCCACAGAAAGGGAGGACAATAGTGCGTCAGCCTTTAGCAACAGGGCTGGGAAGTTAAAATGCAAACAAGCTCATTTGATGCTATCTTAACTGGGTATGTGGGGAAATCATCCTGCTTTTACATCCCTGCAGAACAGGAGTTGTTCCCCTCTGGCAGAGCCTCCCCAGTGCCCCTGCTGAGGAAAGGAGAAATCCCTCCACCCTTGGCTGTGTCCGCAGGATCGGTGTCCAAGCAGGCACAAAGCACAGGTGCTGGAGCATCGCTGCAGAACAAGGACAAGCCACGCCGCGCGTCCCCCCAGGGTGACAAGGCCCACACAGGTCAGTGGTGGCATCCCAGGAGGAGACCGGCAGCTCAGGCTGCTCGTTCCTGCAGACAGGAACGCTGTCGCAGCGGATGAGAGCTGGGAGTCTGGGTCATCTCTCCGTGACAGTCCTGACAGCAGCAGACACATGGGGACAGCTGGGAGCGCAGCAGAGCGAAGGCAAGAAGGAGCAGCTTTCATTTAAAAAACACGGACATTGTGTTCACTTGAACGCTTCAGCTGAAGTGACCAAAGCCCAGCTGGATGAGCAGGCTGTCAGCAAGCACTGTGACTCACCCCACAGAGCTCCTCTTCCTGACTCAGCCCTGAAAGATCCATCAAGGGCCTAGTGGGAGAGGCTCTTAGGAGACACTTTTGTGTTTGTGGCTGCTGCTGGAGAGCTTCCAAAATGCCAGAATACCTTTGCACAGGGGATCCTTGTTGCCCTGCTGCTCTGGGAAGCTCATACAGCTGCTGGAGCCTTGTGGAGCACCTTTTCCAGCCTCAGAGCCATTGCCATGCAGCCTCCTTTGTTGATAAACTTCCACAGAGCTGCCCACACTTCCTTTCATCTTCCAACACCCAGACCACTGTGACACCCCAGATTTGACCAAGCCACAGAGCACAGAGGTGCTGGGTGCACCTCGATTATCTGTGGAGAGATTTTTAGATTCCCTGCAGCCATGGAAAGCACCTCGAGGCCCCAGCAGCCAGGCAGGCATGCAAAGAGCCCCGTGCCAGGAGAGCTCAATCTGTGCTGGGCAGGCAAGGCAGGAGCCACTGCCTGCACGGTGAGAGAGCTGCCTGCAAGCATCCAAAAGCATGTGCTGCTCCCTGCACTGCTGAAACCTCACGTGATCAGGGAACTCGTGCTCGGAGCCAGGGCTGGGATGCTCAGGACTCGGTATCACCTCTAGGACAGTCTCCTTCTCTCATCGACAGAGCTGTTTGTGCCCCCATAAAACAGGATTTGCTTCTTCCACCCCGAGCTGACACATTTCAGGGAGCAAAGGCTGTCTCCTCCTGTGCATCCAGATGGCCTCGCCCCCAGGATCTCTGTCCCCACTGAGAGGCAGGCTGTCACTGCAGCACAGCCCCAGCCAGCCTCGGAGCAGCACCAAGAGAGCTCTTGGTGCAAAAGTGACAGCACCTTGCAAGTACCTTGCATCCCTTCCCTGCGAGTGTTCCAGGCCAGGTTGGACAGGGCTCTGAGCAGCCTGCTCTAAGGGAAGGCATCCCTGCCCCTGGCAGGAGCTTAGAACAACATGAGCTCAAAGGTCCCTTCCAACCTGGAGCATTCTGTGGTTCTGTGATCTGTCACCGTGACCACATGAGCACCACAGCTCTATTAATGAAAAGCTGTTAGGTTGCAGCTCCCTCCTTTCATCCTCGTGCTCCCAGAGGCTGTTTTTGCTTAGGATGGGTCTTCATGGGTCACTGCCAGCCCTGCTGCTCTCTCCCCTCCTGTTTGATTATGCCCTCCCTCCCTTCTTACACCCGTCACCAATTTGGTGGCACAGTGACATTTAGTCCTGTGTTGTAGCCAATTCCACCAGACAAGCCAAGATGCAGTTTGGATTCATAACCCACAGCCCACTGAAAAAATCCCCCCAGCTGGTTCACCAAGTTCCCAAGCCACCATCACTGCTGGGATAACACCAGGAGAGTTATCGAGTCTGGCAGCTGCCCAAATTGCCCCCATAAAACAGAGATAAAGCAACTCATGGCCATTTTGTGCCTCCACTGCTGAACACACCACACGACCCAGCGTTCTGCCAGAGCCCTGGAAATGCAAATTAAAACATGGCTGTTCAAGGGAGGTTTTGCTATTCTCATGCCCTCAGCAAAGATGAATTTCACGGAGCCACATTTCACATCTGTCCTCACACGCTGCAGCGTCAGGCGCAGAGCACAGGAATAGACGTGAGACAAAATTCCAGCTGCATCTCGAAATAAATCCAAGTGCAGTTTAACTGCCTGCCTCTCAGCTGTCCCCTCGCCTGTCTCATTTCTCCCTCTGCCAAGGGAGGTGATGGACACAGCCAGGGTGTGATCCTGTTCAGAGGAAAACCTTTCTCTGCGGTTACAGGAGAAAGTGGTGGGGACCAGGAGGAGCTGAGCAGGAGGAGGATGCCCAGGAGGGTCCTCTCCTTGGTGACACGGACAAAAAGGAGCTCTCTCTCTCCTCTCTGCAGCACATCTTGGCACTGCCACCAGGCTGGGGCCTCGGCTTTCTGGAAGTCCCGATGACCTACAGGGAAGCAGGAATTGCAAACACTAAATAACTCCCTCTGCCTGAGCCTCTGCTTTATATTCAAGCTGTCCTGACAGGCGTTTGTCAGGAACAGAGGATGCGGTGTTCCCTGTCTGCAGTGTGTCTCCGTATGGCAGCGCTGGCAAAACCAACCACTTCAACTCAGAGCTGTGAAATTCAGCCTGGGAGGTCTGTCTCACCCTCCTGACCTCCAATTTCCCAGCTAAAATCAGTTTTCGTCGTTGGGAGAAGAGCCAGACTCCCTCCTGGCACTGCTGGAGGCTCTCCCCTTGCCCAGCCTGTGGGACAGCATTCTCCCACACCCCTCAGTGCTGCACTGGCAGAGCCATCCCCCTCCACTGTGAGCCCAGAGAAGGGGCAGAATATGGTGGGGAAGCCTATTTCTCAGCCTGATTTCATCCAGGAGATGATTGTACAACATCACTTACCCACTTTTCCTTCCCAGCCTGAAACCCGACCTGTTCCTCATAGCCTGTAATAACATCTCTGAATTAATTCACTGGAGCTGTAGTCACTTGTGTGCCAAAATAGAGCTGAAACTCTTTCCCTTGGTGCAGAGCCTGGTCTGAGTGGCAGGTGAGAGCCCTGGGGGAAAAAGGGGCAGCAGCTCAGCCCCACCAAGAACAGCCCTGACTGAAAGCCTCCTAAAATCCCACAAAAAATGGGTTTCTGCAGGGGGAAACTCTATGAAACACAATTAAAACATTCAGGCAGCAAATACAAATCTTCTCCAGCAGTTTCCTGTTGCTTTGGCCGAGCATTCCTAAGGTGGTGATGGAAACAGAGGTTCTGGGGTGACAAAGCAAAAGGCTTCTCCCCTGAGAGCTGCTGGGCTCTCCAGCACCCTGAGAGGCTTTCTTGGCGGGATGCTCCCGGGCACAGTGTGAGGAAAGCCAGCCTTGCTCAGAACCTTCAGGCCGGGTGTGTTTGAACAGCCAGAGTTGTGTCCAACACCAAATCACCGTCCTGAGGACCCGCTGCAGGGGAAAACGAGGCTAAAACAAGGAAAAAGTGGTGGCACATCTGACTGCTAATCCCATCTCTCGTAGGTCTTCCTACTATAGCAGGGTGGGGAGATACCCCTCTTCCCAAACCAGCACTGGGCAAAGCAGGGTTTTGCCAATATTCATCCCAAAAAACGCCCCCAAGCAGCAAAGAGGAGTGTGTGGGCTTTTCCCTGCCTTTTTTTTTTGGCACCTTTCCTTGCTCTCTGCTCCGGTGGAGCATCTCCCACTCCCGAGTGATGCTGGGGATGGGGATGTCTGTCTGTCCTTGCCGAGGGGGGATCCATCCACCACGGGCACCCATGGGGAGCAGAGCCTCTGTCCCCAGGGCTGTGCTGTGACAGTGGCAGTGAGAGGATGCAGGGATCCCTGCAGAAGGCAGCTGCTGCTATTCCTGCCGGGAGGTGGAAGACGAGCCTTTGCCAAAGGGCAGGGGAGGCTCTGCTAATTTGCAGCTCCTTCGCACAGATCGCGCTGGTTTCCTAACACGCTCCTGGCTGCTGAGGAGGTGAGACTTGCTGATCCAGCACGGTATCACATGCTGGAGGAAGAGGGGCTCAAGCTGGGACAAATCCTGAAAAACCTATGGCTGTGTAAATGGCCACGCTTTGAGCAGTGGGG
>VRYO01001717.1:1950361-1976505 GCA_009812075.1 Sialia sialis | reverse complement strand
AAAAAAAACCCCATAAAGCCTGACTGCACTTTTTTCCCTCCTGAAGTAAATTATCGATGAAATAAGGATATTTACAGGCCCCTGTCAACGCTTCAAAGGAAGGGGCAGCTGGCACTTGTGGCTCTGGCTGATGGCCCTGCACACTGCATCCCTCAGAGATGCACAAACCCCCCTTTATTTGCCCTGATACCACAGGATTAAACTTTGCTGGGAAATAGAAGCCTGGATTTCTTTTCTTCTCTGCTCTTCCTCTTTTGGAAAGGAAAAAAAGCCAACTCCTCACATCATTCATGATGGCCGTGATTTTGTAGAGCTGTGAAAATCAATCTGAAGATCGCATCATCTATGGCTCCATAAATTGACTGAGTCCCAGGGGAACGTGTGGGAGGGAGAGAGAGTCAGGCCTAGGCCTGGCTTTAAAAAAATAACCCATCCTTATCCCTGATCCCTCTCCCTTGCACCCCAAAACCTCTGCTGAAGTCTGGAGCTGCCCACAGGGTATGCCAGGGTCCCTGTGGCAGCTCATCCATCCACTGGGACACTGCAGGGACACCCAGCTCAGGTCTGCAGTGCCTCCAAGCTGAGCTCTGAGGGTGATTTGGGATTATTTTGGCTGCAAATCACCCCTGCTGGGTTTCCACCCACTCACCCAGCTCTCCCAGCATCCAACTGCCCAATGCCAGGGACACCTGGAGAGCCCTGCTTTGGGGAGAAGGAGGTACCAGCTGGGAAAGGAGAGCAATTAATGCTTTTGGCATTCATCTAATAGCCAGAATTGTGTTGGTTCAGGGTTATTTTTAATTATCTACACAGAAATAGCAAAGTCAAATGAACAGTGGGCTCCTTCCTGCTCAGTGGAGTTTCAGCAGGATGGGATTGTGAGACAAGACAAGCTCAGCCCTGCCCATCTCCTGCTCCCTGCTGCCTGTAAAGCCAAAGGTGACAAAAAGACCTCTCCTGAGAGATAGCAAGTGGCAGCTGGCTCTTCTGTGCACTGGTAGGGGTCATTTCCCAGGGAATTCCATGAGATTTCTCCTGCTCAGCAGACCCCCTGCTCTCCGTGGCTTCTGGCAAACACAGCCAGTGCAGATGTGCAGCGCTGCATCACCGAGCAAGGCAGAACAGTGTCAAGAGACAGAAATAAATGAGAAGAACAAAAAATAGAGGTGCTGAGCCAGGCCAGGATGTTCCAGCCCTTCAGGGAGAACAGTCCTTACTAGCACTTCCCTGGGGAACATGTGGTTCTGGAAAAGGAGTGGGGTTGTGTGGGGTTGTTTGTCAGTGGGTGCTCACCTGTAGGGGGATGCTCATCCATGGGGAGTGGGAGTGAAAGGAATGAGGGATTTGTCCTTACAAACAAGCTGGTAAATAAAACTAGCACTGAGAGATAGAAGAAACAATGGGAAAGATTCCATTGTCTGATGAGCGGAACGAGAGGTATTTATGTTTACACACTGCTGATAAATAAAGTTAGATACAGAGAGGTGAAAGAAACAACGGGAAGAACATAAATTCCACAGGAATTCCATTGATTGACTCAAGGAAAATAAAAAGGGGGTGGGGTATACATTAGGAGGGGGTCTTAGGCAGTAGGCGTTTCAGGAAGTCTGTGCTTCTCAAGAGAGGGAAATGTGGCCAGGAAATTAGGAAAAAAGAGGCTGCATCCTCCAAAAATTTAGAGACCCCATGGGAAATGCCCATTGACCTCTCCCTTTATTGGAATGAAGTTACACACCTCCTCTGTCTCCTTTGTGGACATAAACCTCTGATGCTGGCGGGTTAATTTTCCTGCTAGGAGAATGGGTGCTGATGCAGGGGGGATGCTCACCTGTGGGGGGCTGCTCCTCCTTGGGAATGCTGTCCCAAGGCACGTCGGTGCTGCCAGCCCACGAGCCGGCAGCTGCTGCTCTGAGTAAGCAGCAGCCCCACTTCAGATCCCACACACATCCTTGCTGTGTGTGCTCCCAAGTGCCACCAGAGGAAGGGAAGGGAAGGAGGAGGAGGAGAGCCACCCTGATGTCTCCAAACCCTGCCCCCTCACCCTTGAACGGATGGGTTTTAAACACCTCGCTAGGATGAGGAAAAAGAAGAGAAAATGTTTCATCCTTTCAAATTCTTGTCCCCTCCTCTTGTCCTTTGCACCCCCGAGGACTTGGGGGTGCCTCCAGCAGCCTCACAGCCAAGTTTCCCTTGTTTTGCTGGAGCAGTGAGCAGGGTCACCAGCAGATGTTTGATCAGAGGACCAGAGCCAGGCTTCCCTTGCAGGGATGCACAATTGCTGACACCCTGCCTACACAATAATCCAGGAAGCCTTTAGGAAAGAGCCCGTGCCTGCAGAGCTGCAGATGCACCCGGTGCCATGGGCCTTCATTTGGCTTTGCAGGAGGGAAAGTGGGGCAGGGACAGAGAGAAAAAATATCCAATATGATGAGACCTCTTCCCAGGAAGGTCTTTTCCCAGGAGGAAGAGCCAGGTTACGGGGTGAGCTGTCCCAGGGCTGTTCATGTTCCCCCAGGCACCTGGACACAAGCCAGGCCATGCTCAGCGCTGGCTGCAGTGCTGCTACCAGGGGCTGGGACTGCTCCACATCCCAGCTCTGCTTGGAAAGGTCCTGGAGCACTCAGGGCAAGGTGAAAGGAGCCCACACAGACCAGGTTTTTGAGCTCTGGTGGCCCTGCCCCCAGCGGCTCCTCCAGGAGGAGCAGTCCCAGCACTTCTGGCAGCAGCATCTGTTTCTGGGGTACTTTTGTTCCCAATTTATCCCCTGTCTCCTGGAGCTATTATAAGCAGGTACAATCTGCATTTCCATTGTTATTCAGATGATGTGCAGATAATTTTAACCTTTCTGTTCCATTTGTCAAGGGGCTTTTTTTAGCCTCTGTGCCTGCCAGGTGGAGCTCTGGCTCTCCGTCAGGGAAGGCTCCCCGTTTTGCAGCACCAGTTTCCCTTGTGAGGGTGCAGCTCTGCCTCTGCATTGCTCTGGGTATCTTCTTCATGGCCCCAGATATTTTAGGGAATCTGGGGAAATGTGGTAGAGGTGGTCAAGCTGCATTCACCACTCATCCTTGTACAAGCATCCAGGGTGGGGTTCCATGGGATGTCCATCAAAGACCTGCACACTCCAAAGGTTTTCAGAGCTTTTGGAGCAGCTCATACTTAAAACAGTCACTTCAGGGAATGGTAATGCAGCACTTCTGGCCCACACAGGACGACATCCTCTCCTCAAACTGCTTCCAACAGCACTGCAAAGTCCTCAGCACTGAAGGTGGCATCACCACCCTGCAGAGCCTTCCCCACAGTCAGGGCTGCAGATCACTTTTTTGGCTATAAAACGGGAACTTACTTCCCAGCCTGAAAAAATGCTGGGCTGTCAATGGATTTGTCGCCTTGGGAAGTGCTCTCAAAGCTGGGCCATCTCCTGGAGCTCTACACTCCCACTGAAAACTTTTTATCACTTCATGAGCCAGAGAAGTGAAAACCAGATCTGTCAGCATTTTGGAAATAAAGGGAAATTTGCACGAAGTGAAGGGCAGGGTAAAACCAGTTCCTACTGCAGGGCATTTGGGCTTAGTCCTTGGTGGCTCCACACTTATGAAAGGGTAAAGCTCAGCTCAAGGTGGTCCAGAGAAGGTGAGTGCCTTCATCCTTCCCTGAACTCTTCTTGGCACAGTACTGGGAAAGAACTAGAGTATTCCTGAAAAGCCATAAATCATCCCTGTCACCTGAGCTCAGCCTGGAGGCTGCCACAAGCTGCTGCCTCACCTCTGGCTGCTGGAGAAGTTTTCCTGCTTCAAACATTCTCACAAAAAAAAAAATAAATATATATATATATAAGGCATGCCTTCGCTTGGCAACTCACCCACAAGCTTTGAACCAGGCAACAGCATCTGCATCCACCTGGCATCTCCGGAGTGCAGGCATGGAAGGGTGGCCAAGCTGTTTGGATGCCCCAAAGGCATGGATCCCAGCCCATCCCAAGGATCCCATCCCGTTTCCAAGGTCGATGGTGCTCCCTTGCATTTCTCCAGTGATTCGATGTCACCATGATGTTCTTGGCTTCCCCTGGCCAGTTTGCTGCAGTGCCACCACTAACAGTTCCTCAGGCTCCTGGCTCTGGCTCTCCCAGCTCCCCCAGACCCCAGTACCCCTCAGGCCACGTGTCTGGAAGCAGCCAGATCCAAGCCACAGCTAGCCCAGGATATCTCAAATAAACTCTCTGCCCCTCTCCTCCACAGACCCCACCCTGTCTGGGGTTGCAGAATGTCCCATCCCAAGTGATGATGGCAGTGCCAGCACAGGCTGTGTGCCTCCCCTCCCTGCCATAGGGACATTTTCAGGGGTCCATGACAACACCCAGCGTCCCCACGGCCCCGCCAGCATGGGGGGATGCCAACGAGACCGAGCCTGGAGCAATTCTTTACAACAAGGTTTTATTTTTCTTTCCTTTTGACAAAAAACATTGAGGAGTTGTACATTGTTGGTGGTTAGCTCGGTTCCCCGTTCGGGTCCAAACGAGCGCGTTATGTTACAACATCCCGCCCCAGAGCCTGGGGGCTGAAGGCAGAGCATCTCCCACCCTCCCACAGCCCCAGGCGACACCTGCCCCACACGAGGTGGTGCTGCGACAGCCAGCCCGAGGAGACAGCGGGACTCTGTGTGCCAGGGCTGTCACACCTCCTCGCACACCCGCCACAGCCCCCCCAGGAGATTTGCAGGGCTCTGAGTCCAGTCCCAGCACCTAACTGGGAACCTGTTGCATGCTACTGGTGAACTCCTGCCTGGGCAGGGCATGTCCTATGCAGGCAGAGGTTGGAACACATCCCCCTCCCCATCCTGCCTCCCGGCACGGCCAGCAGCCACCGACGGCGAGTGCGGTGGCACCGTCTTGGTGTCCGGGAGGCGGAGGAAATGTCCGAAAATCCACAGAGGAGAGATTGTACAGCAGCAAAGCCGAGTCCAGCGCCTTGGAAAGCAAGGCTGCAATGGTGCCTTCGGGCTGGTTTGCCTCCCCCCTCGGCACAGTCCATCCCGTGGTTCTCCTGGGTTTGTTTTTGGTTTCACTGTGGAGGTGCCGCCGTGTCCCCGCAGGTCCCTGTCCTGTCCCGCCGCGGGGGCAGCGCTGGGGCTGCGTCAGGAGAGGCAGAAGCGGGGCGTTTTCGGACCCTTTCCGGGTACCAAGGGGCTCTGTTTTGTTCCACACAGTTTCTGTACGTTAGTTAAACACGGGGCGGACATGCCAAAAAGCTCAGGTCCTGGCGCTGCAGCCCGGTGGCAGCGCGGATGCTGCGCCCCACCCTGTGTCACCACTGCGGAGCATCACCAACACCGCTCGCCGGCCCCGTGCCGGGGCTGAGGAAAGAAAAGCGCCCAAAAAGCTCGAAATCCGCATGAAACGTGCCCCCGCTTCGAGAGCATCGCTGCCTCCCTCCCACCCGCCAGGCACAGACACAAAAAGCCGCCTCCTCCCCTCCCCGCGGGCTCTTACTCAGACCCGGCGCATTGTCAGACACCTTTCCGCATTTAGAAGGAGACGATACCGACACCCATATTTAGAGCAGGTACGGCATCGCCTTCCCGGGCCCCCAGCAGCACCGCATCCCCGGTCCCCTATCCCACGCTGCCCGCCAGACCCGGCTCTCCCAAATTCCACCAGAGGGAATTCGCAGCTTCAGGGTGAAGCCACAAACTGCTCACGGATGGCTGGAAGGGAACAGGTGATGCCCGTGTCCCCAGCCACCACCAGGGACCTTCCCCACTGCTGCATGGGACATGGTTTGTCCCCAGGAGCCGAGAGGGGGCATGCAGCATCTGACTCAAAGCTAGAGAGGTCTGCCTGTGGAATTTCTGGATCCCTGGGCAGGTGGAAGTGTCTTTTTGGGAAGCAGCAGGGACAGCAAAGCTGCCCCCCCACCATCAGGGACCACTGGAAGCAGGAAGAGCTTTGGGCCCTGTGGTGGGTGCATTGAGGGCACTTAGGCCATTAGAAAGAGGGGGTTGGGTCCATGCACGAGCCCTGGAGCAGGAAGCCTTCGGAGCCACTGAGATTTGCTTCTCACAAAGCAGAGCTCCTTCGGGGAGCTCACAAAGCGATCAGGGCAGGCACTGATCTGCACATGCAGGAGCAGGGCAGTCTGTGCATCTCTCAGTCAGGAGAACACAGGAGCTGCCCAGGACCAAAGCAAAGCTTGGCCAGAGCTGCTGCTCAGCTGGACAACAGCCCCAAGGACCCAGACCACAACAACCTGCAGCAAAGCAAAGCCATGGGCAAGAGGAAGGGCAGGGCGAGGGCTGTGCTGCCTCTACCTGCCCATCCCCACATCCCATCTCCACACACGGCCACCACCACGCCTGGTCCAAGCACACCGAGCATCCCCCAGCCCACAGAGCAAGCCCTTCCCTGAGCCTCCAAAGGCACAGCCCCCCAGGACCACGCTGGGGCTGATGACAGACACAGCCCACAGCAGAAACACACCATGGTGAGCCACCCATCCCCACAGGCCACAGCAGCACCTCCCCGGGCTGGCGGACACGGCACTGCACCCACAGCTTGGATGGTTGAGAGCTGACAGCGCAGAATTACCGGATTAATTAATGACTGGCGCTGGAAGGTGGCTCTGCTCTGCACTTTCAGTGCTTGCAGGAGGGCTGAGCCACCCGGCTCACCCCCTGGACGATGCTCTTGGACACCTGCTCCCACACCAGGGCCGTGGGGGTGGCACACCCAGCCCTCCATGGCAGCCCTTCTCCAAAGGGGTGCCAGGCCCCAGGAGAGGGCAGAGGCCATGGCTGCAGGGGAAACTGAGGCAGGTCTGGTGCCAAAGCCAGCCAGATCTGCCTGGAGGACAGACCTTAAGGTACATCATGCACTCACAACAGCTTCACTCCCCTGCCGACATGAATATCTTCTTTTCCTGGGAAAACAAGCAGAGAGTCCTCTGAGAGGTTTGCCATCACCCCCCTGGCACTGCTGGTGCCAAGCGAGCCGTACTCCTGGGGACAGCCCTGTCCTCATCCCTTGGGCATCCCACTCCTGAAGGCACTGACTGCCCAAGGAGCCCTCGCCACAGCCATCTCTAATAGAGGAAAACGCAATTCCCACCGCTGGGAACACCTGGGAGAGGGAGCAAGGTGACATTCCCAATGCTCTGTACAGCAGCCCCCCGGGGAGGCTCGGCCCTGCCCCCACCAAAGCAGGGTGCAGGCAGCAGGAGCCCCAAGGGGCTCCCCAGCATTGTCAGATGATTAAAACAAATCTATGCATGTGTATATTTTTATATATACAGCATATAAATATATATACACACACACCCCGTATATACACACACAGGCACACCTAGAGTTCTCCGTATATAAATAAATATATGTCAGTGGGAGACAGGATACATTCGGCAGCACTGAGCCCCCCAGCCCCAGTACAAACCAGTTTTGCCCCCTCTGGCAGCCAGAGCTGCTCTGGTCTGTCTGGGTGCATCCCAACCCCTCATTCCTGCACCCCACCATCGCATCTTGCCCCTTTTCCGGGCAGGATGAGACCCTCGGGGAGGGAAATTCAAAGCCACAGCAGCACAAGCCCAAGCGACAGAGCAAAGGGTGTCCCTTGCATCCCTTTGCTGGGACTCTCCGGCCGTAGGGAGCAAAAAACCATCGGGAGGAGCTTTCCCGGGGAGCCCTCTTGGAGCAGGGAGCGGGGCTGTGGCTGGGGGGGGCTCTCCCTGGTCCCCCAGCACACGAGCCCGGCCAGGCTGCTCCACTGCCGCCCATCAAATACTTCTCTGTGCAGAAAAAAAAAAGTGATAGTAATAAATGAAAGTCGACAGATTTTAATTTTTTTTTTGCACAAAGACTTTTTTTTTTTTTCCGTTTCTTTCTTTTTTTTTGTTGGTGGGTTTGTTTTGTTTTGTTTTTTTCCCTTTTCCTTCCCCCTCTATTCCGGTCGGTTTAGATTGGGGTGGTTTTTTTTGTTTGTTTTGTTATTTTTTCCTCTTTCCCCCCCCACCCCCCGCGTTTGGCTTTTGGTTTTTAGTTTCATTCCCAGGCGTGGCGAAGAGCATGCATTGGAGAAGGGCAGGGCGAGGAGGGAGGGTTCAGCCGAGGTGGGGTCGGGCGGCGGGTGGCGGGGGGCGCAGCTTCTAGCACTTGTCGTCTTCCTCGGTGTCGCTGAGCACGTCGATGCTGGCCCCGCACATGACGCCCTGCGCTGCCCCTCGCCGCCGCCGCCGGTAGTGCCCGTTCGGCATCTGCCAGCTGTGCCGCAGCGGCGGCGCCGAGCCGATGGTGTTGGAGCGGCCCAGGCTGGTGGCCACGGCCGCCTCGAAGGTGAGCGTCTCCTCCTCACCGCAGTCTGAGGCGTGCGAGTCGTCGTGCAGCGCCAGGTAGGGCTCCGAGATGTAGCGCTGCGGCGTGGACTGCCGGCTCTGCTTCCCCGCCGGGGAGCTGGAAGACTCTGCCTGGCCGGCCGTGCTGGGATCCAGGGTGGAGGAGAGCAGCGGAGAGCCCCCCTCGCTCTCGTCGGCGGGGGGAGAGGTGTCCCCGGCGTGCCGCAGCATGGAGGCGTAGGACAGCAGGGGACGCGGCTTGGGGGGCACGGGCGGCAGCTGGCGGCGGCCTCGCCGGGGAGTGCTGGTGTCCGAGATGGAGGGGATGGAGCTTTCGCTCAGGGAGCCCATGCCCTGCAACGTACCGGGACACGCTGGGGAATGCAGGCAGCGCCACACCTCCTCCCCTCCCTGTCTTAAAGGGATGATCCTGCCCCATCCCTGCCTCGGGGTCTGCCCCTTCCTCTCAGCTTTCTCACCAAGGGAAGCGCGCTGATCTCTGCGACAGCGTGAAGCTGGGTCAGGGGAGGTTTAGTTGGGTGTTAGGAAAAAGGGCTTCACCCAGAGGGTGGTGAGGCACTGGAAGAGGCTCCCCAAGGCAGCCACAGTACCAAGACTGACAGTGCTCAAGATGCATTCAGACAATGCTCTCAGGCACATGGTGGGATTCCTGGGGCTGTCCTGTTCAGGGACAAAAGTTGGACTCCATGGTCCTTGTGCTCTGCTCCAACTTGGGATATTCTACGATTCCATGCTCTTGGTGGTCAAAAGCCAAAAGCACTCCCAAACCCGCTGTAGGAAGAGCTGAGGGCTCATCATCTGTTGTTCTCCATGGGTGGCATCTCCATGGGTGGCTTCAAGCTCACTCAAGCGCTGGCACCTCAAGGCTGGGACACCTTGATCTTGGCAGGGAGCGGATGCCACAGCAGCAAGAGGATCAGCATGAGACCCACTCCTGTCCCCAAATGCTCTGCAGGGTGCCCAAGCAGCCCCAACCTGAACAGAGGTGCCACCACCAGGAGATGAGACAGTTCAGAGCTCCCAGAATTGGGGCTTATCTTCCCGATTTTGGCATGGAGCTGCTACTGTGCTTCCCTTTATGCTTAGGAAGGGATCTCAGTCACCCACCTGCCTGCTGGGTGTCTGTGACCTGCCCTCGCTGGGTGACCGGGACTCGCGCCGCCGCTCCGGTGACTCCTCCTGCGCCTGGGGACTCCTCTCCTCGGAGTTGCAGCGGGAGATGTCCGGGGACAGCAGGTGCTTTCGCTCTTTGGATCGGCCCCGCTCCCTGCCCGAGCGGTGCCCCTCGGACCGGTGGCCTGCGGGATGCCCACGTCAGTCCCCGCCATCCTCCCTGCAGCAGCAGGGAATGCTTGGCTGGAGGGGTTTTGGGGATTTTTGGGCTCACCCGAGTCAGCGTTGAGGCGCCGGGCGGACAGCTGGAGCGAGGAGTGGTAGCTGCGCCGGCGGGACTTGTAGGTGTTGTCGCTGCTGCGCTCCATGGAGAACTCATCCAGCCAGGAGCTGTTGGGCCGCTTGTCCCGGATGGTGGAGAACGATCTCCGCATGGAGCTGGTGTCTGTCACCACCTGCAAGCAGCCCCGGCCAGCCGGGGACAGCGTTAGCGCCAGGCAGGGCTGGGGGGAAGAACGAGCAGTCCACCCCCAGCATGGGGATCACCACCCTGTGGGATGGGGAAATCTGGGGTGGGGGGCAGCCAGCCTGAGAACAGCCCCCCCAGATAATCTCTGCACAAATCAGGGGTGGGAGGAAAGCGGGGTTGAGCCTTGGGTCTTGTGGGCTCGCCTTCCCCAGCCAACTGGAGCTGTACTGCACAAGAAAAGCCAGCGGATCCAAGCCCAGGGGCTGTGGGGAGAGCAGCAGCACCTCCTGCTGTGTGTGGGGACACGGAGGGTACCAGACCATTGTCCCCCAGGCTGCCTCCCCAGCACCCCCTCACCAGGAATACAGGGTAAAGAGGACATCATTGAAAAGATTGCTGGCAGAGAGGGGTCCCCCAGTGCCCCGTGCTCTGTGTTTATTTTTCCAGCTGCCACCACTTTTCCACACGCCTCCCTACTCTTCCTTTATTCCCACATCCCCATCCCTTTCCCCTGCACTCATTCCTTATCTCCCCACTCACGCAGTTGTTTTATCTTCCCTTTTCTTCTCTTTCTCTCTCCCATGCTTCTTCTTCCTACTTTCTCCCCTCGTTACACCCTGTGTTTTCACATATTATAGAGAAAACATCACCTCCTCCCATACTTCTTTTGCTTAATTCTAGCAGCTCCTTGCCACTGCAGCCTCAGGCTTTTCTCACCTCACCCTTCCTGCTCCCATCCCCTCTTTCTGGTCATGTTCTTTGCTGATGAATGGCCAAGAAAGGCCATGAGACAAAGCGTGCCTTTGTCTTCACATCCCCACAAAGTGCCACACCAGGACTTGGTGCCTGCACCAAGGTGAGAAAGCAGAGACTTCACAGCAACACCAAACCCCAAAAAAATCTACGTTTTGGGGGAGGCTGAGCACAGGACACAACAACAGACAAACCAGGCAGACAGATGAGAAAGTGAGATGTGTCCTGGGTTCCCCTGGACAGACAGAGAAGTGCACGTGTTGGGACAATGGGAAAGGACGGAGAAGGCGTTTTATCACCTGTGGTCATCTGACAGCTGGGCTGGGGCTCCTCAAACCTCAGCCAGTGCCCAGGGCTAGAGGAAAGGAGTGGGTGTCCCACCGTGGGGAGAACCTGCTGCCTCCTGGTGTGATCCTGGACCTCCCCCACGAGCCAGGAGATGGATCTCCCAGGCTGCTCTCTGTTGCCAGTGTCCCCCTCGTAGGGCAACAGCAGCTCTCCTACTTGTGCAGCCCCCAAAGAAGGGGAGAAGCTCTGATATTGGGGTGCTGGGGATGCCACGGGGCTCAGCACACAGAGGAGCCCCAGCGCTATCTGGCAGGCTTTGATCAGACCCAGCAGCTGTGGCGGCTTTGCTTGGTTTTACCTGGGGATCCACAGTGAGACGAGGCATGGAGGAGGCCCTCCCAGAGACAGCGTGGTCCTGAGTGTCCACGGGAAGGTAGCTGCCACGGTTAGAGGGCTGCACTCTTTGAAACTCCCTAACCTCTGGCTCCTGGAAATAAACACACAGCCAAGCTCTTGGGGTGGGCTTGGGGCAGGGCAGCGTGCTGCTTCGGCCCTCTTGGCAGGGGACAGCCCAGCTTGCTCAGCCAGGGGCAGAATTGGAGTTGGCCAAAAACAGGTGGTGAAACACTGGCACAAGTTGCCCAGAGAGATGGTGGATTCTCCCTCTCTGGAAGTGTTCAAGGCCAGGTTGGATGGGGCTCTGAGCAACCTGATCTGGTTGAAGATGTTTCTGCCTTATGGCAAGAGGGTTGGAACTAGATGAGCTTTCAAAGATCCCTTCCAACCCAAACTATTTGATGATTCTATGAAAAGCAGAGTCTAAGCCAGTAGAATTCATCATATTGCCACTGAAAAATGCTCTCCAGCTCACAGTCCCCAGGTGAGCCCTGATGTGGTGCTTCAGGCTTGCATGGTGGCCAGCTGCCCTTTCACTTCTGGGGCACCCTGACTGCCCAGGGTTTAACTCCTTCTTTTGCCATGAGGGGAAAAATACATGGGATTTTGTTTCTGACCCTGCTTCTAAAGCTTCCTGGCCACATCCCTGTTAAAAGAGCACACGCTGCCCTTAGCACTCACATGCTTTGGCTCATTTCCAGATTTTAGGGGACTCTGTGGATATTCACATTCACTCATGGCATCGAGGAGACTGGCACAGAGTGACCCTGCAGTTCACTAGAAGGTGACTTTATGGGGGCAGGGGGATTCTCATCTGCCATCTCTCCACGTGGCCAAGGCAGGGGACGCCTGCCTGTGTCATGCACAGGTGACACAGAGCTACAGACCCTGGGGACACGGACTGGGCTGGGTACCACGCTGCGGGTGGTGCAGGAGGGCACACGCACACATGGAGATATATATAGATGTGTGATATATATAGATACGTGATATATATAAATTTGTGATATATATATATATATATATACACACACACACAGAGACAGGCTGGCACGTGTGTGAGGCCAGAAAAGGCTGCTCCTGCTGGAGACAGTTTGACAGCTTGGCTGGGGACTGGGGACACCACCACTGACAACAAAATGGACACAAATCCGAAAACATCAGATACCATCACTCAGCACGGGGTAACCCACTGACATGAGTGCTCAGTGGAAAAAACAGCCTGTGGAGAGAAGGATATTTTACTGCAGGACATTGGTCATGGCTCTGGCCTCAAAAGCACTTGTGCTGCCTGGTCCCATGGATCAGGGCAGGTCCAGGGATGGCTGTGTCCCCAGTGCCAGAGGAGCAGAGCCCCAGCTGGAGGACACCCAGGGGTATTTGTCCCGTTTTGGATCTGTGCATGACCCAGCAGCTGCCATCCCTGTGCTGTGCCCATTCCCCACACCTCCCCGTGCCCACTAGCATCCATGCTAGGACTGCAGAGGAGCAGTGCACGACTTTACCAGAGACTGGTGCTCCTGGTACTGCTCCTGGGCTGGATCCATGCACGCCAGCTGGAAGATCTCCTGTGGTGAGAGCGGGCTCAGCGAGGGGAACCCGCCTCGGCTGCTCCTGCAAACACAGCCCAGCTTCAGGGATCACCTCTCCAGCAGCTCAGAGCTGGGGACCCCCATGCCTGGCCCCCCAGGCTGTTGAGATAAACATCATGTTCCCTGGAGATGTGAAGTGGTGCCTCAAGGCAGGAGAGAACATCAGTGCCCCGCAGCAGCAGTGGGACATCCCAAGGGCAGTGACAGAAAACTGAATCAGCTCATTCCCACCAGCCAGGGTGCTGGAATCCCCCACTGACCCTGCACTGCTCAACAGCTCCTGGGGCTCAGTTTCACCCCTAAGTGGAGAGTGCCAGGATGATCCTGCAGGAAGAGCATCCACAGACCCCTGGCCATCCCCTTTTGCCACCTCAGCTGCTGCTGGTGATACTGACACACACCAGGTACCTGGAATCCTGCAAAAGCTTTGTGCCAGGAGATTTCTCCCTGCTCCCAGCAGCAATTTATCCCTCTCTGCAGCCCAGTGGCAGCTCCAAGGAGGAAACAAGGAACAGAAAAGTGACAGGCAGTACTCACAGGCCCGAGAGGGTGTCCTGCTGGAGGTATGGCAGAGCCTTTGCGTTGGAGATGATTTCCTGCGGCAGAGAGGACGGCTCCATGCGCTGGAACATGGGAGCATTTTTCTGCATTGGAGAAAGGAAGAAACTGAGCCTGTAGGAAACGTGGATGAACAGCCAGTGCTTCCCCAGCCAAGCTCCCACCACTTGGAAAGAGGACACCGTGCTCTTGTTTCCTGAGGATGATCACAGACACACCTTGTGGTCCCCAATCCCCGACCTGCACCATTGTTTTCATCCCAGCTGGCTGCGTGGTGGAAGCAGAGAGGATGATCTGAAGGTGCCTGCCTTGCCCTGGCCGAGCCTCACCTGCTCCTCCAGCTGCTGCCGCTGCTTCTTCGCCTTGCTCTGCTTGTAGTAATCCATGATCATCATGGCTGCATATATTTTCCCAACAGTCAGGTCAGAGGCTGGGAGCATGAGAGGGAACAAAATGGGGTCACTTGTGTTGTAAGAGAATGCACCAATGTGGATTATGGGAAGAGCCCTGCTCTGGGATGCCCCGGTGACCCTCAAATTCCAAAAGAGAGAGTGCTGAGCACCCAGACACTCCCCACAAAGATAAAACAGATTTAGATGGCTTGAAATCATCATCCTAAGCCACCAAGGCACATGTGCTCATCATGTCATCAGGTGTGCTCAGCCTCTCTCCCTGCTATGCTCTAGAAAGGATTTACAGGATTGGCAGGAGTAGATCCCTGCAAATGGGTGGTTTTCCAGAAAGTTCCCAAGCAGCCAAGCAGAACAAACCCTTTCCCCACTTCTCCTTGAGCTGGGGATGGGTCTGGCCAGTCCCCACCTCCCTTTGGGACCAAGTTGGTGTGGGGATGAGGGGAATTTGAAAGCAATAACAGCCCCTCAGAGACTCACTTTTTGGCATGGGTACCAACAGGTCAAGCATCTTCTGGGACAGGTGAGGCCAAATGGTCAGGATCTCCTTTTGAAGCTCGGAGTCCAACTGCTGCCAATCTGCACCACCTTCAACAGCAGGGAGCAAAAATGGCCCACACACATCAAACCTTGGCACCAGGTCCAACCAACCCCCCTTTCCCATCCTGAAGTGAAGTTCCATCTCAGCATCCAATCTCTCTGGGCTGGGAGGGCCATCTTGCATCTGGTCTCCTGCTTCCCCAGGGAAACTTTCCCACCATCCCCTCCATATGTGCCTCCATCTCCCCATCCCCTGCCCTCCCACTCAAAGCTGCCACCTTCAAGCTCGCCTTGGGTCCGTCTCTGCAGCTCCAATCCTACTCCAGCCCACACACACCTGCTGCTGCCCCACTTTCTTTTTGCTGGTGAGCAGATCATGTGCTAGTGGACGAGCAGCTCCGCTTGGTACATCCTGAAATGCTTAGCAAGGCTGTGCACGGAGAGCAGAGCTCTCTGGCCAGGGGTTTGCTGAGCTTAGGAAGCCCTGGGACTATTTGAAGCTGTCAGTGTGCCCCAACAGAGTCACCCAAGCACAGGGCAATTTGGGTGAGCTGTAGCAGACCCAGGTTCAAAGCTTTGCTTTGTCCAGAGGGGCCTGAACCCATAATTGTCTGAGCACTGGGCTTGGGATGATATCTTGCCCTGGGTTGGGCTTTCTTCCAATAGCTGAGCTGTTCCTAAGGGATGTTTTATTGAAATTGCCATGTTTCTGCAGGAAGTTTTTGATCTGATGAATCACAGCCTTTCTAGCAACAGCAACAAAGCAGGTTTTCCTGCTCTGAACATTTTATCTTCCCTGAGAGAGAGAGGTTTCTTTCCCCCACAACCTAAGGGAGCCAAGCCATCCTTGGTTTGGCTTTTTATGTGGGGAGGAAGGGGAATTCTCTCTCCTCTGTTATACAGTGGACATCAAGCTGTTTCTTTTCTCTAGAAAGAGCTTCTGGTGAAGAATTCTCCACCTCTTCCCTAAAGAAATAGATGATTTTTTTTAACAGAAAGCAACAGAAATTTGCCTGTTCAAGGTACTTGCTCCCATCTGTGTGCATCCAGGCTCTTGGCGAGCCAATCCCAAATCAGCTGTGAGGCCCTCAGCTTGGCTAAAGAGTAGGTGACTTTTTACAAGGTGATAGGACGAGGAAAAGGACTTTAAGCTGATTGAGATTGGATATTAGGAAGAAATTCAGAAGGTGCTGAGGACCTGGAACAGATTGCCTGGAGAAGCTGTGGATGCCCCATCCCTGGAAGTGTTTAAGGGATGGGTGGGGGAACACATCCCTGCCCATGGCGGGGTGGGTGGAACAGGATGATCTTTAAGGCTCTGTCCAGCACAAACCATTGTACAAAAGGATGAGGGTCACTCTGCAACCCTGCTGGCTCTGTCCCCTCTCTGCCACAGCCTTTACCTTTGGCAATTTTGATGTCCAGGGCGGTGCGGATCAGCGCCATGAGGGTGGAGGTGAAGTGGACCGTCATGTCCTCGGCCACGGGCATGTTCATCAGCACCAGTCTCTGCGCAAGAGAGAGAAGAAAACAGCGGACGGAAAACAATATCGAAAAACACATCGACCAGGCTGGAGGAAAAGAAATTAAACATTAAACAAAAGGGGGAAAAAAATAATCGAAATTAAAAAAATAAAAAAAAAGAAAAAAGAAAAAATAAAAAGCAACAAAGAGTGTCAAAACAGCACAGCCAAAAAAGAAGGGCAAGGATCACCCCGCCGCACCCCCCTCCCCGGCTCCTTCCACCCCAGGACACCGGCTCACTGCCTTCCAGGGCTCCTCCTGCACCCCAGGAACGGCCCCTGAGCCCTCTCCCCACGGCACCGGGGCTGCCACAGCACCCCGGCACTTTAGGGAAGACACACCTGATCCATCAGGGAAGCGGGCATGTGGGATGTGCGGGGAGATGGGCTCAGGTTTCCGTTCCCGGGTGCTTTGGCTTTCCAGCTCTCGACCCTTCCCAGCTGGGGCAGGGGAGAGGAGGGTCCCTAACCTTCAGGGACTTCAGATGGGCTGGATTCCTCTAGCATGCTACATCCTGGCACTCCCTTTTTGCGTCTTTCAGAGATGAAGTTTGCCAGCACATGCAGGGGTCCGAATTATCCATGGGTGGGGAAGGGAAAGGAAGGGAAGGGGAGGGCAGAAAAAGTGCAGAAGGAAAGAGAAAAGGGCAATCAAGGCAGGTTAGACACGCCATGCTCCTTCCCCACCCTGGGCAGGCGGGGTGCAAACTGAAGTGACCAGATCCACTTTCCAGAGAGTATATTTTGCTTTGTGAATACCTTGGGTCAGCCCTTCCCTGCCCACTCATTTTCACCCAGCTTCTCACGTCCCTTTCCTGCTTTCAAGCCTCCCTTCTCCCCCCCTGGAAGAGTGTGATGGTGGATGTATGTTTGTGTGAACAAGCACACGATATCCGGAGAGGGTGGAAGCGTGTTTGGAAGTGTGCAGGAATCCCTTTGTGCTAGCCCTGCTAAAAGGCCAAGAAAAACCCCCATTTCCTTCTGGACAACAGATCCCACTGTAGCTCTGGGCCTTGTCCTGGCAGCTGCTGCCCTCGGAAAGCCACGCAGCTCCCTCAGCACATCCTCCACGGCTTCCCACATTCCTGATCTGTGCCTGTGCAGCTGGGACCTGACTGACGGCCTCCACTCTGGATGGGGACAACTCAGAGCTGCCTGTGGAAGGCCCCTGGCTTTGCTTTGCACAGGCCATGGCTGGGATAGCCCCTGCTGATGGTCCTGGCTCCTCAAGCACGGCAGGCCTGCTCCTACAGGATTTGGGACTTGTCCCCACTGCCCACCCCATCTCCAAGGGCTTCTGCAGCAGCTGGGATGAGGATGGTTCCATCCCTAGAGATGAACTCCTAGGGACTCCTAACTGTGCTACAGGATACCTCCTCTCCTCAACTCACCTCACCTCCTCCAGCCCTCCCACTTCCACACTACAGCTGATCCTGCCCCTCCTTTTCCCCTCGGCAGCGTCAGTGGAGACCAGCCAGCGTGGCCAGGGCTCTTGTGGGCACACCAGGCTCCCCAGGAGTGAGCCAAACACACGTTGGACACCCCAACAACTCCCCAGCTTCCCCGGTCCCACCTCCCGCAGGTGCCCCGGCTCCTGCTTGGCTCTAGCCCCCGGAGAAGGAAGGGTTGATCTACCTTATAGGCCACTTTGGAAGGACATCTCTTGCCGAGGCCTAGCGGTGGTGACATAAGAGTCAGCATTTCATACATCTCAGTGTAATGGATTCGGCCACTGCTCATGGAGGGGGAAGGGGAGGGAGGGAGATGCAGAGAGAGGAGGCATTCCCAGAGAGCGGAAAAACGTACAAACGAAAAAATAGTACAGGAAAAACAGGAGAGAAAAAAAAAAACAAAACAAAAACAAACGGACAAACAGGAAAAGAATAGGAAACCCGTTAATCAAGGCAAATCATACGTGAGAGACTGTCCTGATGTGGATTTATAGCACTGCTCACACAGACCCAGGAATGCTGGCGGAAAGCAACTCACCCCTCTCCTCTCTGCTGCTGGCCTCAAGCGCCTGTCTCGCTACCAGCCTGGGACGACTCCTCTGGCCTCAACCCCTGTCCTAAAGCCCTCCAGCAGCCCCCACCTCGTCCCACAGGTTCCAGGGCTGTGTGCGAGTGGTATAAATCAGATACACGGCACTCAAGCCATGGGTTATTTCAGATAAGGGTGGTTTGCACCACGGTGCTCTGTGGCCTCCGGAGCGTCTTCCCTCCCGGGGGGTGCCTGGTATTGCTTGGCATGGCCACCTAACCCATAGCCAAAGGCTGTGTATCCCCAGCTCGTGGGGTCTATGCAATTGGGAGGCAGCATCTTGCATAGAAGGCAGTGGGCCAGGGTCACTTGTCACAGGAAGATGCCCAGTTGCTTCCGTCTGGCTCTGCGGATGGACCACTTTCCCACCATGCACCAGTGCAAAAGGCATGCTGAATCGGCTGGAAAAAAAAAACCGGGAGGAAAAGTCGGGCATGCCATGCTCCCGCCCTGGCTCTCTCCCACATGCGGCTGCAAGTTCCACCAGGTTGGAGTTTAAAGAGTCTCAGCAGAGGCAGCTGTTTGGGCCTTCCAACATTGGGGCTCGTTTGGGTTTCCCACAGGAGCGGTCAGGGCCGGGCCCACCCCCCTCCTTGCACTCCTCTGCTCCGTAAGTACTTGGGATTGGGATTGCTGAGCAAAGAATGCCACCAAAAACGGGTCACCCGGGACTGCCCTCTGCCAGGCTGGAGTAGCTGGGCTGTGTCTCCCTCTCTCTGCACGTCCACATCTCCCCTGGTCTTGGTCACCTCTTCTTCCCCTCCTGCCAGGCTCCCAGCCTGATTCAGGATGGTCAGTGGGCAGGGGCAACCTTGTGACACCAAAGGCATTGACCCTCACTGCTGGGGTGCCCTGTGAGAGAGGGCACTGCCAAAAAATCAAGCATCCCCACGGGATCTTGGGTTCTTCCCTAGAATGTGCTCAGAGCAGCATGGAAAGGGGAGATGAGATCTCCTCAGGGTTTGGAAGCAGCCCCCTGGTCAGGTAAGTCCTGATATTTCAGATGTGAACAGAACTGGTGACAGGAGCTGTTTGGGGTGCAGGCACAGAACGGGCCGGGCCAGACACACCCAAAAGATGGTTGATAACAACACTGGAGAATGATAATCAGGATGATCAAGAGAAAATAGCCAGGAGTCCACAAGCAGCACCCTGGCAGAGATGGATGCACACTAACTCAGGGTGAGATGACTACACTCTCATGCATGAATTCAGTGCAAAAAAGGAAGCAAGACAGTGATCTTCCAGCCATCCTTCCTGGCAAGGGGAAATTTGGGGAACCCAGCACAAAACAGGCACTGCCCTCCATTTTCCACACAATGAAGGAGGAATAGAATCAGTGAAAGGAAAACTGCTTCAGTGACCAAGATGGATCACGGGAGAGCTGCACACCTTGCTGCTCCTCAGAGCAGAGATCTTGGAGCTTTCTGTGCCCAGACACCACTTCCCCATAGAGTGAAGCACAGGCAGGCATGTGGAATGACATCCATCTGAACAGGACGACTCCCAAGAGCTGGTCCAAGAACAGGCACATCCAGGATGGGGGATCTGACCCATCTCTCTGTGTCTGGACAGAGGTGTGACCCACGTGGGTCACAGGGTGTCCTGTAAAACCACCAGGGATTAATGGCTCGGCCCTGAGAAAAGCCTGTGAGTGGCAGAGGAGGAAATGTGGGAGACAGGACATCTGTCCTCCTGTTGGTTAGGAAATAAGTGCTGTGCCACACAGGCTGTGAGGAAGGGAGCAGCAGGAATGCTGTGAAAGTAGATTCAGGAAAAGGAGATGTCCAGGGATATTATCTGTGGAGCATTCACCTGACAGGCAGGGCAGGCTCACGGAACTGAAGGGTGTATAAGCTGATTTTGCATTTTGGGATCTGGCAAGATGCAACAACCACATGGATTTTTTTTTTTTTACATCTTTTGGGAATTGTTCCAGAGCAATAGGAACCCCTGAAAATCTAGTGTTCTTGAAATATCTCCTACATAGGGAGGAGAAGACTGAGGTAACACAAGGTAGAGATGGGGATGGTCTCCCCCACGGGACAGCAGAAGCTCTTCTCAGTACTCTTGGCTTCTGCCTCTCCTTGAGTTTATCCATCTTTACTGTTCTGCCCATCCACAGCCAGCAGAAATCTGATGGCTCCGAGACTCCATCATCCAAGGAAGCATGACAATCCCCCTCTGAGCCCCAGGTGATCCAGCTTAGGAGAGCAGCATCTGCCAGTGGAGCCCTGTTGAGAAGGGCTCCCCACTCCTCCCGAAGATGCCTTTTGCCTGCAGGGACCTGAGCAAGCGTCCTCAGCCAAGCTGCCATCTTTTTCCAGGGATGCAGAAGAATGGAAAGACTCCAAGGAGCCCTTCCTGGAACAGATTACCCCATCTGAGATTCTTGCAAGAAACCTTCTGTTCCTAAATACATCTTGATGACCAATCATCAAAAGAAGCCTTGTCTTCTTTGCGCTGTTTTGCCTCTGGCAAAACCATCCCCACGTCCAGCTGTGGAGGGTGACAGAGCTGTTCCAGGGGGGCCAGCTGGAAGAAAAGCCTTTCTGATGTTTCCAGAAGGATGTGGTGGCTACATCATGCTGCACCAGGCAAGAGCAAGGGCTGGGGTTGTCTGAGTTGCCTCGTACGCCTCAGACACCATGAAGGATGCAGAAGGAAGAGCAAGCTCTGTAATTCATCCTTTTGTGCCACAGCCACAGACGAAGGTGTCATGGCACTTCAGAGCAAGTGGCAGGTGCGGGAATTTGCTCAACTGTCACTCCAAAATAAAATTTAAAAAAACAAACCCTTCAAGTCAGAGAGGCCGAGGAGACCAAGTTGCTGCCCTGGACTCATGGCCAACAGCCAGGAATTGAGCTCAAGGGAGAGGAGCTGCCAAGAGGAGTGCCATGGTGTCACCATCTCTCAGGCAGATCCAGCAAGCTATGTGCAAGACCAGCAGGAGTCCTGCTGCTCAGGGACATGGTTTTGTCCTCCAAAGTGCCACACTTGAGCACAGGGTTGTTTGGTACAGCACAGCATCCCCCAGGGACAGGGGTCACTCTGGCCTCCTCATCCTCCCCCTGCCCTCACTGTCCAAACCAACAGTAAAGTCCCCGACACCCTCCAGCCTCCTTCCTGAGGAGCAAACCCTCCCAAAAACCTCGCTGTCCCATGTGAGGTGCTTTGAGAAGTTGAGCAGGAACAGTGGCGTTTGGCCTGGCGCCCCTCAAGGCTCTCTGCACCAGTGGAACTGGGGCGGGGGGCTGGCTGGGGGGCACAATTTGTCAAAACCCACCCCAGGAGGCTCTGAGCCCCCCCTGACCCCACTGATGCCTCCCCTGGAGGGGAACAGCTGCTGGCTCTGGGAGGCAGTGGACCTCTTTAAACTCGAAGGAAAGCAACGTCAGGGTTCCCTGGGGAGGCGCGGTGGCAGTGGAGCGGGGAGGGAGGGGTGGATGGTGTGTCCCGTGGCCAGGTTGTGGCGGAGGACTGGGAGGCAAACCTTGCACGCCACCCTGTAGGGGCAGTTCTCTCCTAGGCCCAGAGGAGGCGAGATCACCCGTACTAATTTGTACATATCCTTATACGAGATCCTGCCGCTGCAAAGGAAGCACAGGTGGGTTAATAGGACACTGAGAGGGTGCAGGGGAGGATGGAGAGCTTAACGGGGGTGCACTGGGGCCATCTGGGGGGCAGAGCACAGCTCTTCTCCTTCTGGCTCTGTCAGACCCAGGCAGGAGAAAGCTGTGAGCATCAGCTACTGCCTTTTCCACCATGAGAGTTGGCTCGTATCTCCTCACACTGTCCCATCTTCACCCTGGAGAAGGACAGTTTTGGTGGCGGACACCATCCCACGATCCTTTCCTCATTGTGCCCCTGACCCCTGTGCCTGGTGGGATTTTAGAGAGGGTGAGCCTGCAGCTTGGTGGAGTTCTAACTCATGGAGTTGTGCCCCATTATGTCACCAGAGCCCCTGTCCTCACACAGCCAGCTCTCTGAGGCCCACGAGGTCCCAGTGAGGTTGGCAGCTGAGCCACTTGTGCCTCCAAGATCTGGGGAACCTGAGACAGGCAGGGATAATGTGACCAGCTGCTGGCTGTGGCACCTGGGGCTCTCGAGTCCGCTCCTGTGCTCCGACCACCAGCCCAGCTCTGCCAAGGGTGCACATTATTAGAAGCAAACCTCCCCAAACACACACCCCCCTTTCCTCCCACAGAAGCCCACGTGCCCGGAGCCGGTGCAGCCATCCCAGGATACGGCCGTATCCTCCCGCACCACGGAAACAAGGAAGCAGCCGAGGCAAGGAGCTGGCAGGAGGGGGTGCAGGATGCTGAGCTCCCCACTCTGCTCCAGCCCAGAGCCCTTTGGGAAGCAGGACTGCGTGGGGTGGAAGTGCTGAGGTGCAGCTGCTGCAGCTTCCTGGGCATCCTTGGACAAGCTTGGAGGGAAACCACGCGGGGAGGCAAAGAGCGGTGTCACCATCCTACCCGGCGCCTTTGCTTCTGGTTTCTTCCTCCTTGCTCTTCTCCCATCCCCTCTCCATCACTAGCCAGAGATGAAGAACCGAACAGAACCCAACCATCTGGACAAAACCCATCCCTGCTCCCCCCTGGTGCTGGATGTCCTCCCCACGAGAGCTCCGTGTGATGTGATGTGGTGGGAGCTGTTGGGATGTACTCACCCGTGTACTCAGCCCGGCACCAGGCCAGGGCTGCCACCACTGTCTCCTGTGTCCCCTAACCACTGGCTACAAGCATGGTTTACTCGGAATCAGAGGGCCATATGGCATGGACAGGACAGCTCAGGCCCCTTTTACAGTGGCTCCTGGACACCGAGGCCACCACCATGGGCAACGAGAGCGAATCAAGTGCCTGGTGTGAAGAAACTCTAGCAAAGAGCCACCTCACAATGAACAGCTGAGTGTTTCACTGCTCCACCTCCTCTCCTTTCTCTGGCTGGAGCTGATATTAGGCATTAAAAAATACCATGTCTGGGGCTTGTCTTGGAGGGCAGGACATGGGGGAAGAGAGTCTCCAAAAGGAGTGTGTGTGGTTGCTCTTGAGTTAAGATCCTACAGGCCACCTGGCAGTGGTGGATCATGGCTCCAAAGAGTCCCATGGCTCTGGAAGGGGCCACACGAGGCACCCTGGTGGTGCTGGCGCTGAGTGAAGGGCAAACACGTTCCCAGAGCTGCCAAGGGTCCCCCATTGCTCTAGGGGTGCTTGGGACCATCCGAGGAGGAGGAGCAGTAGAGAGCAAGGCCTCTGCAGCAGCAACAGCAGCAGCAGAGCCAAAATCTGGCTACCCAGGGTGTGTACGGGCCCTGTGAGCCCATCCCACTTCTGGGAACAGGCTCCTGCCTCCAAATGGGAGCCCTGCTCTCCAAGGTCCTCATCAGCAAGGGCAGGAGCACAGTCCTCTCACTTCCAGAGGGGTGAGTGGGCTGGCCAGCACAGAACACAGCCCCAAACAATGTCCTGTGCAGGTGGTTTGGCAGAGCCCAGCAGATCCCCATGGGTGGGAACAAGCCCTGCTCAGCCCTGCTGTTAATCAGGAGCTGTGGGTGCTGGGGACAGAGAGATGGAGCTGTCTCAGGGCATAGGCTCCCAGCTGGTGCATGGGGATGGGAAAGGAGGCTGAGAGGGAGGGATCTGCCTGCTGGGTAGAGAGGAGAGGAAGAGCAGGAACGTCCAACACTCAGAATGAATACCCCATGGCAAACTGAACATCACCCAAGACGCCTGTGCCACCAATCAGTACAAGAACCAGCTGCTACCCTTGTAATGACCATGGTGACAGCAGCACATCCCTGACTATCCCAGACTTCACCGAGAACTACAGTTCCAGTAGGAAAACACAGAGACCCTGGTTTAAAACCAGCTCTGAGAGGCTGCTTGGGAGACAAGGAGCTAGCTACATACCACGCTGCTCGGTCATACTCTGCCCAGATCCGGACAAACTCATCCAGATGGTGAGGGCCCAGGATGGAGGAATCCCGTGTCAGGTATTCAAAGTTGTCCATGATGACTGCCACAAACAGGTTGAGCATCTAAATGAAAGGGGGAAAGGCAGAGAGAAAGGAGAGTGGGGGGAGAGGGAGCAGAGAAAGGGAGAGAGAAAAAAGATTGATTGTGGGAAGGTGGTGGGAGATGACCGGATGGCTGGGGTGCTGACAAGGGGGATCCCCAGAGCCTTCAGAGGAGGCACTCACCAGGAAGGAGCAGAAGAAGATGAAGGACACAAAGTAGACATAGGCCAGGTCGGTGCCGCAGCGTTCGTTCTCGTTCTGGCCGGACGTGGCCGTGGTGTCCGGCTCACAGCCTTTGCCCTCCAGGCAGGAGAGCATGATCTCCTGCCACGCCTCCCCAGTGGCACTCCTGAACCCAACACAGCCCTGTCAGCAGCTCGTGGGGGCACGGGATGGAGGCAGATGCCCCCCGGAGAAACCTCACAACCCCCTGCCCAAATTAAACCTCTGGCATGAGGAGGAACATTTCCCACAGCTGCTCACCTGAAGAGGAGCATGAGTGAGCCCAGGAAGCTGCGGAAGTTGTTGTGCCGGTTAATGTGGCTTTCCTCATCAAGTTTGATATTGCCAAAAACCTGCAGAAGGGAGAGAAAGGGCTCAGCTCTTCAGGCAAGGAAAACAGCTGCATGTTCACAGTGCCATCCTTGAAAACATTAAGGGTTAGGTTGGACAGGGCTCTGAGCAGCCTGATCTGGCTGAAGATGTCCCTGCCACGGGGTTGGACAAGGTGGTCTTTAAAGTCTCTTCCAACCCAAAGCATCGTCTGAGTCTGTGATTGCATGAGAAGTACCCCAGCAAACACAGGCTGGTGCACAGCCAGCGTGCCAAGGAGCTGGTGCCAGGCAGCCATCGGGGAAGGAGACTCTCCTCTCCTTGGCAGGGGTTTGCTGTGGGTGGCAAAGGCTGCGAGAGGCTGAGCTACCATGGAAACAGGAGCATGGAGGGCCTGGGATCAGCTGAGTCCAACCATTCCACATCCATCCCTCGATGCCATCTGAGCACTAAGTGGCACCCAGCAACCCCAGCTATGCTGGAGGTGCAGGGACAAAGTCCCACCATCCTGGATGGGTGCTGGACAGTCTTGGACACTCCCAGGAGCTCTTCCCTTGGTGGAGAAATGGTCTGTGATGCTGGGATGAGGCACTGCAAACACCTGATGGGAAGGGCTCAGGGAGGAAGAGACAGACCCCACCACCCCCAGGGCCAAGGGAGGTAACAAAGATCAAACTATGGACAATATTCTAACAACAACCCTCAGCCAAGGCTGCAGTAAGACATACAGAACATTCATAAAGTGCCTCAAATTGGAAAAATGTGCTGTTATTACTGTTAAATATTTATTCCCCTTTCCCTGAACCTAAAAATACACCAACTGCAGAGTATTTTTTCCCTGTACAGGTTTTTTGGAATGTGTAATTGTAGAATATTTGCTGCCTCCAGCTATTTTGTTCAAATAACGCCCACAGACTTTACTGCTTGGGGATTTGTTCACAATGGTGTTAAAAAAAATTCTATATATATATAAAAAAAAATAAATCTAATACTACCACCCGGCAGGGAGGGGGGCTGAGTCAGATGGCGGCTGTTTAGGAGAACACCTGGAGCCAGAGCCGAGGTATGTAGGACAGGGTGGCAAAAACCAGCCATGGCACTGGAAGATCCTAAACAGCAGCGCTGCCAAGCTGCACAAGCTGCCTCTGCCAGCCCAAAACCAGCTCTTGTCAGGCTTTGGGTACTGCTGGAGGCAGCTCATCGGGCAGCTCCGTATCCCCAGTGCTCATCGTCGAGGACGCTTTGTCACATCCCCAGCGTGGGCTTTAGTCACAGCAGAGGCGAGCCAGCCCCGTGGCACGTGCGGGGCTCAGCTCACGTGCCTCTTATTCACCAGCTGGAGCCACCAAAACTGACGCCTCCCTGTGCTCTGCAAACCCCCCCACCAGCTGGGAGGACATGGCAGGGCCCGAAATGTGACACCCAAACAGACCATCAGTGGGGCAGCTACAGGGATGTCTTGGGTTACAGTACAGGATGTGATAAAAGGTATCTATTCTAGCACCATCTGTTGAGGGTGGGGGCAGTGATCCTGATCTCCGTGGGAGATATTCTG
>VRYO01001717.1:1915623-1949361 GCA_009812075.1 Sialia sialis | reverse complement strand
ACAAGGGACAAGATGGATGGCAGACACCCAGCTGAGCCCCCGAGTCATATCTCCAAAGGCACCAGCTGGGAAGGCAGTTGTGGAGCTTGACTGAACAAGCCCATGGCAGTTTCCCCAGGGCATGTGGCCCTGCAGCTCCCAAAGAAGCTGTTCCATCCTCAGCACCTTGCTGGCACTGTGAGTGGGTGCAGCAGTGACAGACAGGCACAAGGCTCGCTCCTGTGTGCAATACTGGGGACGTGCTGGTGTCACAGTCCGTGCCAGAGGGATGCACATGAATACATCTGTCTCACCTGCATCCCAATGATGGCGTAGATGAAGAAAAGCATGGCAATCAGCAGGCAGACATAGGGGAGTGCCTGCAAGAGAAGCAGATGAGTCATCTCATCCATCACAGGTCCAGCCCCAGAGGAGTACAAAACACACAGGTGAGCTGTGCTGATCCATCTCTCCTACAAGGCCTCGGGAACAGCCCGTATTTGGGAGCAGCACCACATCCCTGTGACCTGGAAGAGGCCAGGGCACATGAGACTGACCTTGAAGGACTGCACAAATGTCCAGAGCAGGATGCGGATGGTGTAGCCCTGGCGGAGCAGCTTGATGAGACGAGCAGCCCGGAAAAGCTTCAGGAAGCTCATGTTGAAGCTGCTGGTGTTCACCAGCTGGGAGGAAATGAGAAGGTCAGAGGGAGGTGGGAGCTCCCACCACCACCCCACACCCCACTGCTCCCAGCCCCTGCTCCACCTTGGTGTCAGTCAGGATGATCTCCGTGATGCTGCCGATGACAGTGATGAAGTCAAAGATGTTCCAAGTGTCCCGGAAATAATTCTGCAAAAGAAAGAGGGGGAGAGGGAACGTGGATTTGAGCTCAGGGCTGGCAGGTCTGAAGGGCACTGGGCCACAGGCCAAAGCTGCTTATGGACATTGGTGGAGACCTCGCAGCCCATTTGTATGCAGCCACGGTCCGGAACACCATCTGAACACTGTCTGAGACAGTGGCAGACCTGAGCATGTCTGCAGCAAGCAGCTTCTCCTGGGAGATGATTCATGCCTCCAACAGACCACCCTGGCATATGGGAGCAGGAAAAGGAGCCACATCCTAGGTCAGGTGGCAACAGTTCGGTACACTGACCCTCACAGCCCATGAGGCTGCTTTGCCCTGTTCACAGACACCTGGACACACCTCAGCCCATGCATTTGTGCAGCAGCTGCTACAAGACCAAACATGACCGTGACTGGTGCTACTGGGAGCAAGAAGGGTGGCTAGAAACCCTCCTGATAATGGACTTTGTCTTGCATAAGCAGCAAAGAATAGCTGAAGAAAAAGCAATCCCATGGTTTCAGATCCCAAAGGAGCAGCTGGGAGCTTGAGGACTGTGAATCAGTCAGGCAGGTCTCACTGCTGCTCAGGTCTGGTCCAGCCCGAGGACAGAAGTGCACCAGCACCTCCTGACTTGTGGGGACAAGGGAGCACAGCCACTGCAGCAGCAGTGGGCTCTAACAGAGCAACAGCACAGAACATGGGTGGTTCAGGCAAAGAGCACAAGGCAAGAAGTAAAACAGCAGTGTAGCTTCTCCTAGAAGCATCCAGCACTGGGAAGTGCAATGAGAGCCGAAGGATTCCAGCCCAAAAGCAGCTCTCAGGCCAGGGTCCAAAATAAGTAGCAGCAACCTCACGTTATTAACACCTTCCCTCTGTGACCTGTGCACCGCCGAAGTCCAAATTAACACGCTCATAAAGAACAGGAGCAGGCACTCACCAGGAAGCCAAAAGCAATGATCTTGAGGACGCACTCCAAGGAGAACACCATGGTGAAGGCAATGTTCAGGTACTTCAGGGCCAGCTCATAGGTGTATGGAGCAGAATAGTACTGATGGAAACAGAGACAGCACTAGCCAGGAAGGGGCCTGCCAGCCTCTTGGCTGATGACTGTCCCAGCACAGACTTGACATGGCCTGTGCTTGCTGCCCTAGCTGCCTCCAGAATTCCTTCTTTTCTTCACCCCTCCCTCAGGACAGACCTGTGGTGGTCTGTGTTCCTCGCCCTGGGGGCATCAAGAACATCTCCTCCTTACTCCCTCCAGCCCCCTCCCAGGATAGGTGCCACTTCTAAGAAGGGAGCACTCAGGAAATCCAGATCTGCCTGCAGTAGTTGAGAGGTCTAAATAATTTGAGTCCTTTCTTTTAGAAAAGGTGCCACCTTTTTCGTGTTCTGTGTTGTTTCAAGTGGCTGTGCCACAACCAAACCTCTGCTCCCATCCTGACTGATCCTAGCGCTCCAAAGAGGACAGCCTCACTCTGACCAGCAGCTCACCTTCATCATGAGCACCACGGTGTTGAGCGCTATCATGGCCATGATGGTGTACTCGAAGGACGGGGACACCACGAAGTGCCACACACGGTACTGGAAGGTGTGTCTGTTCTGGGGCATGTACCGTGTCAGGGGCTTGGCGCTGATGGCAAAGTCAATGCAGGCCCTCTGCAACAAAATAACTCCCATCAAACTCCACGGACACCTGGGAGGTGCTGGCTGACAAAATTCTTTCCTTCATGATCTAGGAAGGCAGCCGGCTCATGGGTTTCTCATCTTTCCAACAGCAAGGGAGTTCCAAGCTCCCAAATTGCTAAAAACCCCATGGAAACGTCCTCATTTCCCCTCCCCAGACCATACCTCGTTCTTCTCCAGGCTGCACTCCTCCATCATTTTGTCTCCTTGCTCTTGGAACGTGATGATGATGAGAGCCACGAAAATGTTGACAAAGAAGAAAGGGAAGACCACAAAGTAGACGACATAGAAGATGGACATCTCCATGCGGTTGCTGCGGCTGGGCCCGCGGTCCTCCTCCGTCACATCCACCGAGTGCTGCAGCACCCTGTGGGCAGAGAGGTGAAGAAAAGCAACCAGGGATATATCCACCACTTCCAATGGGACCCAGCTCTGTCTGTCCACACTTGTATAATGACAAGGTAAAGTTCTGTCCTAAACTGCTTTCATGGATGACCCTTTTAAATGGCTACAGCTTGTTTTATGGAGTTTGCCGCATCCCTGATGGAAAATGGATTTTCCTGTGCTCAAAAAATATTGCCCAAACTCACGTGAGCATTTAGAGAGACCCAGTCCTACCGTTACCCTTAATATTGACCTAAAATATATCTCCAGACCACACAGAAAAGGGATTATCCATCACTCACTCCCTAAGGAAGAAGCCAACCCCAGCTACTTCCCCAGCCTCACAGCAGGGCTCAATGCTCTTTTGTGCTGCTGCAATTTGTTATTCTCTCCACCTCCTGCACAGCAGCTCCTCTCTCAGTCCCACTGGGTGTAACCTGACCACCCCAACAGGGATGTGACCACCCCTATTCAAGGGGGCAGACCCAGCAGAATACTCACTGGGGCCACCCCTCTCCGGTGGACACCGTGAACAGGGTGAGCAGAGCCCAGATGATATTGTCATAGTGGAACTCGTGCCGCTTCCACTCCCGGCATTTCACCTCCATCTTGTTCTTCTCGTGGTCCACATAGTTCCCTCTGCAAGGTTGGAAGAAGCAGTGACCTTGGGTTTTTGGGTTGCCAGAGTATGGGAAGGTGGGTTTGAACCCTGGGGGCAGCGTGGGTGTGTGCAGGGGTCACCTCTCCTCCCGCAGGGAGAAATGGGGAGAATCTGGATAACAACCATGAGGAAGGGAAAAAGTAAAACAGAAGTGAGAAGGAGGAAAGAACAGGAGCACATTAAGGGCTCTGTACCCCACAGAAGGATGGGTCACAGCACTGGGAACAGGGCTCAGCCCATGCCACATCCAGGAGCAAGCCATGGCCAAGGACTTATTGGGGAACCACAGCAGACATGACCCAGCACCCTGCCCTCTCCAGAGGGGTCAGACCTACTCCACAGGGCACCTACATGCAGTCCTTCTGCGTGTCCTTGGAGCTGTCAGTGCAGTAGAAGAACTTCCCCTTGAAGAGCTGCACGGCGATGACGGCGAAGATGAACATGAAGAGCTTGTAGACAATGAGGATGTTGAAGACGTTCTTGAGAGATGTCACGACACAGTCAAAAACAGCCTGAAACGGAGGGCAGAGCTCACCCTGGGGAGGCCACAGCCCTGGCAAAGGGCAGGACCAAGACCAGGCTACTTGCTGGGGAGAGAGGGAAGGAGCTGGGCCTTCTACCAGGCCAAAAGGAATTTTGTGAATGGGGTTAACACCCAGAGTGCCCACAGCAGACATGTAGGCACCATGCAGCCCCTGAGACAGCACCAGGGATGGATATTTGTATCCTCAGTGTTCTCTGCAACCAGGGAAGCAGACAGGGGACCATCCTAATGATGCAATTAGCAGCACTCAAGATTAATTAGTGAACACTTCGTCATTTCGCATCACCCCAAATAACAAGGCAGAGCAAATACCTCTGCCTGCCACAGCAGCACATTCTTTAGTGCTCTCAGCCCTGGTTCTCACAGCACTTCAAACTTAGCCCTGTTTCATGATGGAGACAGCCACTTTCCAGAAATGAACTGACAGGGGCTGGCTCCACCTATTAATCAGGAAGAAAAGCTGGGGTCAAACCCCATGTTTCTGGGGTGCCACCATGGGTCTCATCAAACACCCAAGCCACTTACAAGTCAAAAAAAAAGGGCTTCCTTGGACTCATACTCTTTTTTGGCTCTGTATCCCATCAGCTAGGGCAGGGAAATTCATAATCCTACCAGTGATGCAGAATTAATCCCATTATTGAGATGGGAAATCTCTCTCCAGTGCAACACTGTGACAGCACAGCACACAAAACCCGGAGCTGTTTGTGACCTGCTCTGGTGGGAAAGATCAAAAACTTTAGAAGGAGATTTAAGTTCTCCAAAACCAGGGCAGCCTATTTTTCAGGAGAACATCTGGGCTTTTCTCCCTTTTATCCACTCAAGCCCCACTTTCCCTGGCAGAGGAACTACTTGCAGTGGTCCAGGCTTGCTTTTAAAAACTCACTGCACCTCCAGACATGAAGCAGCCTGAAGGGTGTTGTGGTTGCAGACAGAGCTCCCTAAAACACTCCAAAAGCTTTGACAACAACTTGTTTATTGCTCGCAAGCAAATCACTGTGGCGGTCCCTGCTCCCAGGGAAGAGGAGAAGAGGATGTAGGGCAGGAGATGGAGCTCGTTACCTTCAGCTTGGGCAGTCTCTTGATAGTTTTCAGGGGCCTCAAGACCCGCAGCACACGGAGAGACTTGATGGTCTTGATATCCCTGCCCTTGTTGGTCCTGCCACGTCGGAGGGAGGCACACGCACCCAAAAATGGAACAGAGAGACAACCTTGTAGACCTGGGTGCCCTGGGGAGCTGAACTGCTGGCAACACCCCCCCAGCACGTGTGGAGATGGGAACAGGAGGGGCACAAACACTGCTGAGCCCACCTAAACAGGGCTCCTCCAACACGTGCTGACAGATGGAAAACAAGGTAATCCTCTCCTTCCCAGGATTAGCACCCTTCCAGTGACCTTAACAAACCCCTGGCTGTGGGAAGCAGTGCCAGGAGGTTTGCAGGGCACAGGCAGCACAAGGAGTTTGCTTCCCTCCTTCAGGCACTGTTTGCAAATGGGGCTTGCTCAGGGTCACCACCCCTGCAAACCGTTCCCTACCAGTTGCAAGAAATTCAGAATGAAATGAGGGTGGTTCACTCAATGGGGTCTACATTGCCAGGGAAATTGTGGGTGCCCCATCCCTGAAAGTGTTCCAGGCAAAGTCAGATGGGGCCCTGACCAGCCTGGTCCAGTGGAAGGTGTGCCGGCCCAAGGCACAGGGGTTGGACCCTTGGAAGGGTCTCTAAGGTCTCTCTTGCCTTCACCTCAAGTCAGCTCAGAGAGGAGAGCTTACCAGGAGAATTCTTTAGAAAGCCCCATCATGACCCTCATTTCTTGAATATGATTATTCCCCAACCAAAAAACCAAGGGTTTTTTTTCCCTTGTCTTTGAAGAAAAGAGTGGATCTCAGGGTGGAGCAGTGAGTTCTTGGTGAAGGTGGCACAGCCTGGATCCACCAGGCACCCTTGAAAAACGTCAAGGAAATTACTTGCAACAACAGATGCTCCCAATTACACAGCTCCTTGGCAAGGGTTAATGCAACAGGGAGTACAATAATGGGCTTAATCATTATGAGATGTAAACAAAACCACTAATTAATAGCCCTCCCTAGGAGCACAGCCCTCACATGCATGGGAAGCAACTGTACAGACAGACCTAGGAGTCACTTTGCTCCTGTTTTGCTCAGAAATAGGGCCTGGATAAGGGCCTTGAGCATCTGTCTGAGTGCTGGGGGAGGGTTTGAGGGCAGCACTCAGCGGATGCAAGTTGTCACCAGGAACAGCCCAGCTGCAGTGTCTGACACCTGCTGAGGGGGGATCCCTCCAGCCCTCAGGAGTGCCTGCAGAGCAGTGTGCTGCAGTCCCTGAAAATGCAGTTAAGGGTCAGCCCAGGTGTTGGACAGACTGACATCCATCTGCACCCACCCCCTGCACTCCCAGGAACAGCATCCCACAAAATCTCGAGCGCCATAGTTACCCCAAAGCATTCCTGTTGGCGATCCAGCCCAGCAGCCACCAAGCACCACGAGCAGAGAGATGGAAAAAGAAAGAGAGGAGGAAGGTCAGAAAAGTGTCAGAGGAGCTGCACGGGGACCCTGCAGCTGCTGCCCACCACTCCAAACCTCAGGTGAAAGGCACAGTGAGTAGACCATGTTGTACCCTTCAGGATGGGGCACATCTCCAGGCAGGGACTCACCCAGAAGCCCCTCCTGACCTCCCTGCTGGAGGTTTTGGGTGGGAGGCACGTAGAGAAAGCTCTGCTGCAAGAGCAACCTGCATGGAGTGGGACAACAGCATGAAGTGGCCCTCCTTAGCCAAGAGTGGTGGGGGTCAGAGAGCCAATGTGCCTCCAAGGAACGTACCTGCAAGCTAAAATTCTGCTAAATCACCTCTAATTGAGAGCTTCACTGATTAAGAGCCTGAACTGCAGTGCAGGATCTCCTGCAAGCCAGCAGAACAAGGTCCCTGGTTGTAACCTGGCCTCGGTCCCTGTTTGAGTCAAGTCCCTGCCACATGCACACAGCATGCTCAGCCTGTAAGTAAAACACTCCCTAAAACAAATAAAAATAACCCCAGGCCCTGGGGTGTTAGTCCAACATGTGGGAGATGTGCTGAGAAGGTGACAATCCAATTCTTGGTGGGACCTCTGTCCTGACCTGCCTCCCAGCAGGTTATTCTGCAGTACCTTGGGGTCCTTCTTGCTTCCATGCCCTGGTGCCAATGGGCACAAGGAGATGCTGCAAGGAAAGAGGCCTCCCTGCCAGTAATCAACCCTGGCCACTCAACTTCTCCACCAACCTTTCCACCACCCCTGGACAGCTCTGCAAAACTGCTGTGAAATATGAAATGCCTCCTCGGAGAGAGGCAAAGGCGAGCAGGGTCTTTAGTTGTGGTTCTTGTTATTTCAGCTAATTTAATTTGAATTCTTTGGAGATTTACAGCTTTTTATTTAGGCTGTGTATGGATTGATGTATTAGCTTTCCATGTGGAGAGCTACAGATGATTGGAGACAGCCTCTCTCAGGATTTGTGGCCTCCCAGGGAGCAGTGGACAAGCCACAACAGCACTCAAAGAGATGGCTTTGGGGGTGGACACTTGGCTATCAGTGATTTGGATGTGGCAGGGACAGCCTGTGGGTGATGGCACTGCTGAATCAGCTCAAAGATCTCCACCCAGAATCCCTGTGGGAACACCAGAGTGCAGAGGGGAGGCAAAAGGGGCAGGAAACCTGCATGGCCCATCCCAGCATTCCTGCTGGGAAGTGCTGGACTCAGGCAGGAGCTGCTTTCATCCAGGTAATCACCACAGCCATTCCAGGGGCACTGCTGTTCCCACCCAGCACTATGGAGGAGAGGAGGAGGAGGAGGAGGAGGAGGAGGAGGACAAGGACAAGGACAAGGACAAGGACAAGGACAAGGACAAGGACAAGGACTCCCCCTGCTCTGGCCCCACACCAAAGAGCTCATGGAGGCAGAAGAAAAGCAGACGGATTGAGACATCACCATGAGACATCACCACCAGAGCTTTCCCCTGGAGATCAGGAGGGAGGGTGGGAGGGAGGGCAGCAGGCTGGGACATGGAGAGCTGGTGAATATCCTGCAGCTCCCGTGGCTGTGGCAGTGCTGGGCTGCTGAGGGGAGAGGCAGGTGTTCTTGTAAATGCTTTATAATGTATGAACCCATCAGAAATCACCGTGGTGCCTTTGTTCCCTACACTCCCCAAGCCATGAGCTCATCTCCTCCAGCAGGAGCTACGCTGGAGGCAGGGCAGACGGACAATCCTGCAGGTTTAGATGATTAAAAGCCCCCATCCATGGCACAAGCAGCTCAGTATTTACCCAGCTATGGCTGCAAGAGGGAGCAGGAGAGCCCAGTGCTTGTTGCAAACGTGTGTGGAGATGCCAAGGCCTTCTCCACAGGGGTGATCACCCTCGAGAATGCCAGAGGGAATGCCCAGAGGGAATGCTCTTCCCTCGGGAGGATGGGTGAAGGCAGGCAGGAGGCAAGCAGGGTGCCAGGCAGCTTGCCCACATGCTCAGTGCTGGGCTCTGTCAGCTGCAGGGGCCACTGCAGGAATTGTGCCACCCTTGTGGGCTGAGGGCAAGGGGACAGTAAACAATAGGGAACACTGGTGAGGACACCCCTCCATCCAGGAGCAGGCTGAGCCAACAACCGGTGCTCCTTCAGCCACTGAAATTCTTGATGGAAGTTGGAAGGATTCTTGGAAGGAAAAGGCTCCCTTGCCCTCCTCCTCAAACCACTCAGTGCATCTTCAGGCTGCTGACGCCCTTGAGCCCTGCCAGACACACTCTGAGGGGCTGTCCTGGCAGAGGAGGGATCAGCCAGATCCTGAAGAGGCTCGATCCACCCTCGTGGTGGCCTGTGTGGCCTTCCAGAGGCTCAGAGCATTGTTCTCATCTAGCAAACCTGCCCAAGCTGCTTCCCTGTGTCGGGGTCTGCTTCATCCCTGTGCCAAGTGAGCTGAATTCTCCCATGCTCCTTCCCAGGAGAGAGCAGGGGCTGGAAGCACTGGGCAAGGAATGGGGTGAGGAGGGTGAGGAAGGCACAAGCAATGAGCCAGAGGGGTACAAGTGGGTAAGAGCCAGGAGAAGGAGCTGCTGCCCAGTCTGGGCCGAGATGGGAGGGATGCTGTAATCCATCGAGGGACCTTGTGGCCACCCCAAGAGCCCGCACCGTACCTGAGCTGTGGACAAGACTCCTGTCTGCATGGCTGCCAGGCCCTCCCCTGTCACCAGCCACTGCTGCCAGTGTCACAGGCACAAAGAGAGAGCAACAGCATGACAGAAGAGCTTGAGCCTCTCCTCTCTTCTCCTGTCCCTCCTTGGGCACCAGTGGGCCAGCACAGGCCCTTCCCTGCAAGCCTCACCTTGGCACCACACATCCCTCCCTAAGCTCACTGCACCCCCTGCCCCAGCCAGCAGCACAGGGGACATCACAGCAGCAGGAAACTCATCCCTGCGTGCTCCAGCCCTCCACGACACGGGCACCACGGGCATCCCACCACCCACAGGTGCCACAGGCTCAGTGCCAGAGCCCAGTCTCAAAGCAATGCTCAGTGGGGACATTGCAGGGCAAGCACACAGCCCTCTCAGTGGTTGCCACAGAGGCACAAACCCCACTGGCTTCATCCCCACTCCTGCAGGGCTCCAGAGCAACGTCCCCCTCAGACCAGAGGAAAAGTGACCAGCCAGGGCTACCATTTCCAGCACAAACATGTTCAGAGGGCAGCTCCACCTGGCAGGCTGCTGCTTTTGCATAGCAGGTGTATAATTCCAGCTCTGGCACCTTTAGGCCATTTTCCCCCTCTCTAACAGTCCCTTGTGCTCTGTTTCAAATCACTTTCACCACCAACTTCTTCCTAGCATGTCCAGCTTGCCTTGCCTTGCTCCCTGTCTGCTTTCTCACCAGCTTCTGACAAACAAGGAGAAACACATCTCTGGAGCAGCCACACATCTCTGCCAGGAGCTGTCCCAGAAGCAGAGCAGAAGGGTGCAGAGAAATAAAATACGAAAGCAAATCAGAGTCTAGTAGCCATAAGACACAGCTGCATCCTGCTCCCACCCCAGCCAAGGGAAGGCAGGGAGCTGACAAGGACAGCAGCCACTTACGCCAAGGCAAAAGCCACCAGCGCTCCCACCACCACGATGAAATCCAGGATGTTCCAGAGGTCTCGGAAGTAGGAGCCATCCTGCAGGATCAAGCCTTGATCAATCATCTGAAGGGGAGATGCAGAGAGAAAAACAGGCAGGGAATGAGCAGCTCAGACATCAAGTGGAAGGGACAAGCTGGGGGACAGGGGCACTGCAGACACATCCCAGTGTCCTGGGTGTAGAACTTCATATTTTGTGGAAGCCTCAAGGCTGATAAAGGAAGTGCTGAGCACTCTGGAGCACCACGGCTGAGAACCAGACTTTAAGGTCTCCACTGTTTAAATTTAGGACCAGAACTGCAAAACTGAGCTGTTTCCCAGAGATGCTGCCTCCTTTCAGGGCTCTTACCTTGATCACCATCTCGAAGGTGAAGACACCAGTGAAGACGTAGTCAAAATACCTCAGCACCTGCAGAGAGAGGGCACAGGCTCTCTGCAGCTGCTGCTGAGCAGACACCCAGCTAAAGCAGCTTGCCTCCTCAGAAGCAAACCCAGCCTTGTCCCTGAGAGCTCAGGACAGCCCCAAACCCAGCCTGTGCAGGCAGGAAAGGATCATTCCCCATGCACATGGCTTGGAAATTACACCGCTAGCCAGGATCGTGCGCCCCACACCAGTGCCTGTACCAGTATCTCTCAGTTCAAGCCACTTTACAGCTGACCAGGCATCCTGGTGTCTCCCCAGACTCTAAACCCCACATGTGGGCAGCTGGGGGTGACTCCCATGGCTCTAAGAGAAGGTGATGGGGACGAAGCCAAATTCCACAGCACAGCGCAAGTGCCACCACTGGCTGTCCTGATCCTACAGATCCTGAAGAGCTAAAATCCTGCAGGAGCTCTGCCTGCAGTGCTGGGGGAGTGGGAGGGGGCTGCAATCACTTTGTTGCGGTCGGAGTTGGTGAGGACGGGATCCTCGGCGGCGAGGGCGATGCTGCTGGCGGCGATCACCAGGAGGATGCACATCTCGAAGTAGCGCAGGTTCACGATGTAGTGGCAGGCCCTCCTCACCCTGCAGGGACACAGCCCACACCCCGCCTGTGAGCACCTGGCAGGCCACAGCTGCAGCCCACGTGCAATGCCCACCCCGTATCGCCACCTTCCAGGCTGGGGAGATGGGCAGCAAAGCCTGAGGAGCAAAAGAAGGAAGCTCAAGGGGCATTTGGGCTTGTTGATCCCTCTCCTCAGCTGTCTCAGCCCCACAGCCAGGCAGGGAGAGTCCCTAGGAAACTGGGGTGCTTACTCTTCCAGGCTGCAGGATCTGGGGAAGAGCTACAGAGCAGCAGAAAACTGCAGGTAAATATAACAATGAATAAAAAACCCAGCTAGCAATCAGCAGCTGGGAAAGAGAGCCATGAGTGCAGCTCCCACAGAGGGAGAGCGATGTGGGGCTTGGGGAACTCCGTGGCTGCTTATCAAGCCTATTTGGGAGATGCTGAGCTCCCTTCTCACAGGGATTCCCTGTTTTTAGTGATGCCCAGGGTCCTCCCCTTTGCAGCCCTCCCCAGCCCCAGTGTGAAAATCGTCTCACGGGTTGGTGGTGCTGAAGATGAACATGGAGCTGTGCGGCACCATCGCTTTGCCCGTCTCACTCTTTTCCTTCTTCCGCTTCTTCTTCTCCATTTCTTCCTCATCCTCTTTGGTCTCGGCCTCCTTTAAGGGGCTGGCTTCACCGTCTGTCTTGTTGCTAACTGCAGGAAAGCGAGAGCCTTTGCCCGGCCTTGCACCCAGACAACACCCTGGGGTGTCCCTGCCACTCGGGCAACCCCCCTCCTTCCTGCTCTGAATCCCTGTGCTGTTTCGGGGAGAGGGACTAGGCAGGAAGAAAACACACGAGCTTCTGGGATGGAACAGATGAAATGGGTTTAACAAGGCCAGTTTTCACCTTGCTGGTTAATTAATAACACTGTTTAAAGCAGCTCACCTTGACAGCGAGGATGCTGCCAAGGGGTTTGAGTGACAGTGAGCTGCCGGAGGCTACAGATGTTCCAGGAAAAACACGGAATATGAGAGTTTTGCCCAGGCAGAGAGGAAGGGGAAATGATGGATCAGATGAAGGGGTGGATGGAAAGAGGTGAGAAAGGAACATGGGCCCCAGGGGATGCTGGTGCAGCATTTGGGCTCCCCTGCAAAAGTGGGGTGAAGTACTGCAAGTAGCAGCCAGGAGACCCCCCCAGATGACGGATGCAGGCAGAAAAAGCCATGCAAGCAGCTTTCCATCCCCGTGGGGTCCCAGAGGGCTGGGAGAGGGGCTCAGGAAAGAGAGACGGGTCCTCACTCTGTACCACAGCGGAGTCGTGGACATCGATCATGATGGCCGTGCTCTCGGTAGCCTTCTCGGTGTTAGGGGTGATGGAGGAGAGGTCGGGTTCGCTGCGGCTCACGGTGCGGCTGGGCTCCAGCAGCGCCTGCTCGCTTGTGTCTGGGCTGCTGCAATCCTGCTCCGTCACCTTCCCCTGCAAGAGCTCGGCTGTGGCGTGCGGGGGGCTCCCCTTCTTGGCCGTGCCCATCAGATCGGCATCGCCAGCAGGGACCCCGTTTGTCCTGCACAAGGGACAGGGCGGAAGAAGAGGCGTGAGGAGATACAGGGATAGGAGAAGAAGAGAATACGAGGAGCTGTGGGGATGGCAAGGTGCCCTCTGCGGGTACCAACCTGATGGACTCCTCGCTGGCCTCTGGCTCCCCCGAAATCAGTGCCTCTGCTGCAGCCATGTCCCCACGCCGGTCCCCCTCCTGCGCCCCCTCGGCAGTGCTGGCCTCCTCCAGCCCCATCTCCTGGCTGGCTGAGCGGCTCCCCAAGATGCCAGCCGTGTCCTTGCCCTCCATGCGGGCTCTGCGGTGCCGGCTGCGCCGCTGGCTCTGCCTCATCCTGGCTCTGTCCTCGATGCTGCCTCCCGCCCCGTCGGGTTCTCCCGGTTCACAGTTCCCGTGGCAAGATTTCTGCTGCCACATGTCCTTGTCCCGCTTGGCCCGGGGCGATGTCCTGTCCTCGCCACCGCCGGGGTTGGCCCCTGGGACCGGCTGCTCGGGTCCCTCGGACAGCGGCCGCTCTCCCTTGCCCTGCTCCTCGGCGCATTTCTCCAGGGTGACACCCTCCCCGGGTCTCTTCCTGCGGAAGATGCTGGCGTGGGGATTGATGAGGGGCGGCTCATCCTTGTTGATGCCCTCCTGGCTGGACATCTGCATGTGCCGGCGCAGCTGGCTGGTGCGCTGCTCCCACACCGACATGTGGTGCCGCCGGCGACGCTCCCTCCTGCAAGCACGGGAGGACAGCGAGCGGTCACCATCCCGGCTGCCCACACCATCCCCGGGGAAGCACCTGCCCTGGATTGAATCGGGGAATCCCAGGGAGAAGGAAGCGCCACCGCCAGGGTCACCGGCTGTGCTAAGGCTTCGTCAGCGTGCCCTGGTGCTGACAGGGGATGGAAATGGGGCTGAGTGCGCTTGTGCCCCTTCAGAAAGCATCAGGCTGATGGATGACCAGCCCCAGCAGCCTTGGTGCTGCCCTGAAGCTTTCAAGCAGCACGTCCAGCTTCTGGGAGCAGCCAGCATCCTGGCTAGCCTTATCCCAGACAGACAGGGACTGCCTTCTTCTTGTGTGACTGCCTGGGGACACCTTAAATAGGGGCCAAGACCTCCTGCTACATCCAAGGACCTGTCCTTGCCTCTCTTCCAGCACATCCTGGGCAGAAAGCCTGCCCTGAGGCTTGAGGAGCAGCGATTTTGACTGTCTGAGGGGAAGGAGCTGCACTGGGCTTTGGGCGGTGCCGCGAAGTGGTTAAAAAAACAACACCGTGGAGAAGACAGACGTGCCCTTCCCGACACCCCCGCGGCACAGGGAAACACCCAGGAGCACACACGGGGACGGGCAGTGCTCACAGCCCACGCACACCCGCAGCCCGGCACACGGGGCATGGGCACACAGCGGAGGGAGCACGGGGCACACGGACACACCACACACACACAGAGTTAATCGCCACTCCCGTCCCTGCCGGCGAGGCCGGAGGGGAGCGGGGTGTGCCCGGCCCCGCGGACGGACAGACAGCACAGGAGGCACAGACGGACACGCGCCCCCGCCGCCCACATACAGGTGGCTGCTGCGTGGCTCCCACATCGACATGTGGTGTCTCCTCCGCCTGTCTCTTCTGGGGAGGAAAAACAAATGGGTTCAATGCCCTCCTTTCCACTCGTGTGGGCAGCGCAGAGAGCTGTCCCCCCTCCCTGGGCAGCATCCTGGCCCTGCACATCCACAGCGAGCGCCCCAGGGGCACGCTGGGCACGGGCTGCTCGCACTCACGCTGTCACTTCGATCCCTGGGAGCTTCCCCACACCAGGGGAGTGCAGTCTCCAGTCCTTCAGAAGCTCCGAGACATTCCTGGATATTTAACAGCTGTCTCGAACTGCTCCGAATTCACTTCTGCCAAGCAGCAGGTGGCAATTGGAAAGAGGAAGCAACGCACCAGGCCAGCCCTGAGCTGCTCAGAGCAGTCACCGTGAGCTGATGCTGCCCTGGGAGCACAGAGGGGAGCGTGAAGTTCCCCAGCAAACACAAGGCACGAGGCCATGCTGAGATGCCCCCACAGAGAGCAAGTTAACAGGGCTGGCAAGGTCCTTCACACACGCTAGCAGCTGGGGAGATTCCAGGCTTTAACCTTTGTGTCAGCACTGAAAAGATTCCGGTACACACAGCTCCAAGAATATGCAGTCACAGAAACACAGAACATCCTGAGTTTGAAGGGATCCACAAGGATCACTGAATCCAGCTCCTGGCCCTGCACAGGACAACCCCAAGAATCCCACCATGTGCCTGAGAGCACTGTCCAAATGTTTCTTGAGCTCTAGCAGGCTCGCTGCTGTGACCACTCCCTAACAGTTTGAGGACATTGCCCCTTGTCATATCACTTGTCAAAAATCCACCGTGTCAAAAGTCCCTCTTCAGCTCTCTCAAGGTGCTCTAAGGTCTCCAGGCTTAACAACTTCAATCTTCCCAGCCCAAGCACATGGGAGAGGTGCTCCAGTCATGCAGGTCACTATGGTCTCCACGGATCCCAGTGCATGGGAAGGGCCCAGTACCAGGCTTGAGGCAGGGCTGGATCTGCAGGCACCCACAGCATTCCCACAACAAGTGGCCAAGCCTCCAGACATGTCCACACAGCATGTCCACCACCAGCGCTGATATAAAATACCAGCCCCAAGCCATCTGCACTCAGCTACAAACAATGCTCCAATGGCCACCAGGGCCACCAGGGCCATCCCTGGCCACATGGGAGCACCCATCCATCCCCACTCTGCCAGGCCTATCCTTCAGCAGGAGCGCCCATGCCAACCTGAACGTGGCCACATGGAAATGGAGGCCCCTGTGTCCACACACACCCAGCACTGAGCTTCCAGCCTCCCTTCTGTGCCACCACTGTGTTGTCCCCACTGTCCCTCCACAAGCTCAGCACCATCAAAAGCACACCAAACCTGAGGATGACTATATCATCAGCCCTAACCTGTGGTGTCCTACTGCCTGACCCTGACCCCAATCCATCCTGGTGAGTGGGAGGAGCTGGAAAAAAAGCCTCGTGAATATTAATATCTTCCCTTTCAATGCCACCAGAACAACAAGGAAAGGTTGAAAAGATCTGTTTTGCCAACCAGCTCTGTCTGACAATGACTAGAGAGCTCTATCAGGGATGTGCAGTGTGGGCAAATCCTTGACTGCCCTAATATATTCCATCTCCCCCTCTTCCTCTCTCCTATCTGTCCATTCCTCAGCCTCTTCCGCAGCCTAAATCTCTCTGTTCCCTCACTTTATCCAACACATTCCCACTGGTATCCAGAAACAGAGCCAACACACAGTCTCCACCACCCCTCCCCTAAACCCCCCTAGTACTTAGGCAGACATGGATTTATGATGAACATCCCATCAGCCCCGATCCAGGGTAAAATCCGTGGCTGCTGGGGGATCAGGCAGGCCTTACAAGCACACCCAGTTCCTGCTGCCTCTAAAACTATGCAGGATGCAGGACCACAGCATCCCACCACTGCCAAAGCCGTTCCCAAGTCTGCCTCTGACACCCCAGATCAGCACTCGCCTGAAGACAGCAGTTTCTCTCAGCAAATCTGCAAGAGATTCTGCCATGTACGAGCTTGGCTGGGTTTCAAAGCATAACGAAACCTAAAATTCCCTGGGAAGGGATTCTATAAAAGAAAAAAAAAAGAAAAGAAAAAGAAAAAAGAAAAAAAAAAAAGAAGGAGAGGGGGAAAAAAATAAAATAATCCCTTCAGCTGTACTGAAATGTACTGTTTTGGGAAACAAATCAAAACGCCTCGTTCCAATGTTGACTTTGAAAGTTTTATGTGATTTAGACCATATGACACCGCAAAATAGAGAGAAAAAAGGCAGCTAGGAAGGAAAAAACAGAGTTTTCTCCTGCTGAAATGCAGAGACAAGGCTTCTTAACACCATGCTGGAGGTTTATATGGTTTGGGGCTTTTTTTCTCACCCAAATCAAATTTTTGTACAATCAGACAGGGTTTCACAAACCCGCTCCATCTTTCCTAACTGCATTCGCTCCCAAGGAAGGAGCCCGAGGGAGATTTGTGACACCACTGCTCCCTTCTCCCCCAGCCCTGGCTGCTCTCCTGCAGCTCTGCTGTGAAGAAACACTCCCCAGGAACAAATATCACCCCTCCTCAAGAATAACTTGAGATACCTTCCTCCTCCCCAGCCTCCTACCATCAGCCCTGAGTGCTTGAGCTCTATATTTGGGGCAAAAAGCCTCTTCTAGTATATTTTTGCCATGCCCAAGCAATGAGGCTGCAGCTTGGTGTAGAGGTTGGCAATTTCAGGACCTCCCTGGTGACCGGTTCCCCACGCTGTCACCTCTCTAAAAGCACTGCTGCTCGTGGGGAGCACACTCCTGGACCTCCACCCATCTCCAGGAAGATGCCCAGAGGGGGAGTCATCCCATGTGAAGAGCTCTTTGTCTTGTTGGCAGCCCCCCAGCCAGCCATGCCAGGCTGTGCTGCAGCTCTGTGCCCTCCTGAGCCTGGCTGGGCTCGGGGGGCCACCAGGGTGATGTTGGGGAGTCACTCACTCGATAGCAGGCATGTTTGGGGCAGACATGGGGCTGACTTCTTTGGCTTTCTGAAGGGCATGCTTCTGGTTAAAGGCCTCCTCTTCCTCCTGCTCGTCCTGCAGAGAAAGGAAGGGCATTGCTCAGTGGGATGTTGGGGTTCTGAGGGAAAGCTCAGCTATCAGGGGCAGTGAGGGATGTGCAGGGCAGCCCTTGATGCCAAGGCTTGAGGGACTGAGGCGGATCTGTACTTCTGATGCCTTGGAGTGGCTACCTAGAGCAGAGGTCAGACAAGATTAAGAGAATAAAAGTGGGTCTTTATTAAAGTCCTTCAATAGGTACAACTTGGGCAGTCAAAAGCCTCTGAGAGGGGCTGTTCCCAAGATGGACATGGCCATGATTTTTTCACACAATTTGAAGTTTGGTCCATTTACATACCAGGGGTTAATTACAGGTAATGAAGTGATATACCCGCAGTTTGCTCTTCCATAATTTGTTTATACTTTTCAGGGCCTGAGGCTGTAGGGTGTCCTTGGATCACAGGCCCAGAGGAATTGCTTTGTCTTACCAGAATGTAAAGACAGTTACAGTAATTTCACGATTATAAGCCGCACCTTTTTCATGGAAGAATCCAGCCTACCCCAGTAGTGTGGTTTATATTCAGGTGCGGCTTATCTATGGACAAATCCCAGTGAAATGCCAACTTGGAAGTGAGAGCCGGCCAGGGAGGGCACCTGGGGCTGCCTTTAAAGGCATCGCTGGTCTATGAAAACTGTTTGCAACTTGAGCACCTGACACCAAACCCAGCTGGCAGCAATTCTGTTACTAACTCGTTACTTTGTTACATATGGATCCTCGCTTTAAAAAAAAAAAAAGTGCAGCTTATATTCAGGTGCAGCTTATATATGGACAAATCCCATGGTTTACCCAGCTATTGGGAGGTGCGGCTTATAATCGTGAAATTACTGTAATTAACACTTCATTTGGAGTTTTGAAGTTATGCAGTAATGCAGTACAGGATTTGAAAAATATAAAGGCTAAAATCTTAAGGCATCACTTCCAGAGACACTTCATTTCCCTCGTGCTGAGGGGCTGCAGGTTCCCCACCAAATCTTCCCCAAGGCATCAGTGCTGCTTGAATGAGTGAACCCAGCCCACTCCCAGCAAGAGCTGGGCTGAGCATGGTGGGACAGCCCCAGACAGCGCAGACCAGCTCAGCCCTCCCTTCTTCACAGCCACAGGGGCCAGCCAGCCATCCCCCAAACCAGGCGGGAGGTAAGGCATCCGCGAATGACCGGATTGCTCTAATGAGTATGGCTGTGTCTCCGGAGCTAAGAATGTCATTAGGAGTCATTAGCGAGCATTCAGCCTTGACAAAAACTCAGCGCTCTCTTAATCGATGCTGCTGGTACCCGTGGGGCTCTCCCATCCCTCGCAGCCCCTGGAAGTGCCATCTGCACCCCTCCACCGTGAGAGGACCCCCGCACACCCCTCAGGCAAACCAGCACCCTGCCCCGTTTCGGGTCAGATTTACACCAGCATGGATGCCTCCCAGTGAGCCCCAGGGATATGAGCAATAGCACGGGCTCCACAAAAATCTGGGCACCACAGGATCCCTTGTCTGCTCCAAAGAGTGGCAATGACCCTTGCAGCTCTCTGCTACTCACCGTTATCCAGATGGTGCCCCAACAATTCAGCACTCCCCAAATATTCCCCAGCATGCTCTTAAAAGCAGCTAAGCACCAGCCTAAATTGCATCCTAAATCACATCTCCTGCTCTGTAGGCAGATGGGGAATAAATATTGACACCACTGGAAAACGTTTCCCACATCAGATCCCATCCAAGAAATGAGGGTTATCTCCATCTGACTGATAGCAAAGGAACAGGGCAGTTTAAATGGAGAAATAGTTAAAGCCGTACTTGAAGTGTGGGTGTTCCTGGAAAGACCAGCAAGTTTAAGCATTCTCCTTATTCAAAGCCTAAATGGCTTTGCCCCCACTCTCTCCACGGGAGAAGGAAAAGGAGCAGCAGGAACGTACCTTGGTGAGCTCCTGAGCGTTGGCCAGGTTGTCCACGGCAATGGCCAAGAAGACATTCAGCAGAGTATCTGAGAGCAGCTAAGGATGCACAAGCCGAGTGTTAAGGACATGTGTATCTGCAGCTCCCAAGGGAGGGTGGCCTGGGTGGCTCCTCGCCAGCTCAAGGCACAAACTCCTCATCCACCCCACAAAAACAGCCCTCAGTGCACCTGCCCACAGCTCCTTCTCTGCCTTCGGGACACCCTGCACTGCCACACGTGTGTGCTGGCTCTGCCTCAGCTGGGAGGGGAGGAAGGAGCAGCCAGCAGGGAGGGGGATGCCCCAGAGAGGGTGAGGAGATGGGGTTGTCAGCAGGAAAAGCCCAGTGGATACAGTTTCCAAACAAGGTGAGCACGATGAAGTAGATGGAGGACCACATCCCTGAGCGCACGCCTCCCTGGGAGCGGATGCCATTGTACATCACCTCGTTCCAGTCCTCGCCTGTCAGGATCTGCGGGGACACCAGGCAGCAGCTCTGTCACCTGCACCTCCCCGTCACCTGCACATCTGTGCCACCATGTACAGACACCCCACCCAGAGGAAAACCCACTCTGCAGCTGCAGATCCCATTGCATATTGGTGAGGACTTAAAGCCTCCTCAAAAGGGTTTTGAAACTCTTCATCTCCTGTAACAGAGGTGGAAGCGTTTCCATCTCTTTCCATCCACTTTGTTGTGCAAGAGAGGGAGGAAGAAACAGGTGATAGAGGGGAATTTGTTGGGTGTAAAAAGCCTCTCACAGCCATGGGGGAGTAAGCAGGTGGTCCCAAGTCCCCCTGCTTGAGTCTCCTGGCAGCCCAGCTCCTACCTGAAACACCGTCATGATGGCTGCAGGGAAGGTGTCAAAGTTGGCCGATGGAGTCCCATCCATGAAGTTAAACCTGGAAAGGTGAACATAAACAGGATGAAATACCAAGGTCACCAAAGCCCTGACTGCTGTGCTACCAGCTCTCTTGCGTTTAGGAGAACCTTTCCTCACTCCAGAAAAGGTTTCCTGAGCATTTGATACCAGAAACCATAAGGTCTTCTGGCCAGAAGGACCCACACAACCCAAAGGCAGCCCTTGAGCAAGGATTTTTGTGTAGGAGACTGAGGGGGAAGGTACAGTCATGCTGGGCCCCTAAAGACTTGGCTTTAACACCAAGAAACTCCTGTTCCTCAGCCTTGAAATTACATACCTGCCTCCAAACAGCTGCATTCCCAGCAGGGCAAAGACTACAATGAAGAGGAAGAGGAGGAAGAGCAGACTGATAATAGATTTCATGGAGCTCATCAGCGAGACCACCAAATTCCTCAGGGATGCCCAGTACCTAGAAAACAGAGATATTGCTGGCAGTGATGGTGATGCCATCAGCAGGACAGCGGGAGTGACATGATCTGGGCTGCAGCCACAGTCTGAGATGGAGGATGACAGGCACTGATGGTGGGTACGCACTTGGTTATTTTAAATATCCGCAGGAGACGAAGAGCTCGTAGGACACTGATCCCAAAAGAGGTTCCTGGTCTGAATATAGCCCAAACCACTTCGAAGATGCTTCCCACTGTGACCTGAGAAGCAGACACAGCCCCAAGTCAAAGACAGGCTCAGGATGGGCTGCCAAGCATCTCCCCCACACCCACAGCATCCCTGGGGCTGCTCACCCCACAGTCGAAGCAGTTGAAGGAAGAATGGAAGTAAAGGCGTGGCCCCATCCCGTACATCTTCAAGGACATCTCCAGAAGGAAGAGCCCAAGAAACAGGAACTCTGCATAGTCTGGAAGACAAAACCCAAGTGTGCTTGAGGCACCGAGCTGTGAGGAGAACATTGCATGCACCCACCAGCTGAGCATCCAGCACACCACAGAGATGGGACAAGTCAAGGACCACGCTGCATCCCCAAACTCTCAGGGTTTGGGATGAGGGAATTTTATCTGTGAGGCACTAAACTGTATGTTAACAGAGCATCAAGCCAATGAGTTAATCATTCAGGGAAGATACACCAGTGTCCCAGGGGATTGAGAGGACCAGACATGGCCAGAGCAGAGCGGCTCTTTGGCGTTAAACCACAGCAGCTGAGGAGCCTACAAAGGCATCAACCACACGACACTGTAGGGGAATATTATCAACCTGGATTAAAATCATTGCATGGCTGGAATTTGGCCAGGGAAACAGAGCCAAACAGCCAAGAGCCAGTGAAAAGCCTTTCCAGCTATTTCACAAACATTTAGCAGGCAAGAGCCTTGCTCTTCACCTTTCCCAAAAGATGCTTCTCACCACGACCAGCTGTCATACCTCACTGCAGCGTGCTGGGAGCCCAGCAGGCCTGAGCCTACTGCTGCAGATTTGGGTAGAGCTGGGGTTTGACAGGGACATTTTCAAGGTGAGGAAGAACAACACATCTGAGAAAGCAGCACTGTCCTCACTGCAGCAGCTCAGGAGTGACACGTGGCAGGAGTGACAGTAGCCCACACTGCAGAGGACATGGCCCCAGTGCTTCTGAGACCTGACCTTGTGCCCTGGCCCATAACAGGCTCAGGGAGGTTCCATAACTGGGAACCTTCAAGCCTGGGATTCCGTCACCATGCTCTGCACAAAGATTTTAACCAGAGAGTTCTGCCATGACCAATCCCATCCTGAAAATTCCCGCCTTTCTGGCAATAACTTGTGCACATTCAAAGGCGGTTCTCCAGCCAGCTTTCCGTCACCACTATTCACAATTTTGGGATAAACTCCATTGAGATTGGCAGTGTTTCCCTCTCATGACAAACATATCAGACCTGAAGGACACAGAGCCAGCACAACTCCTCCATGTTTGCTTACAAGGCTGAGACAGCCCTCGGTGGCCATGAGGCCAAGGGCAAAGCTGAATTAAATATCTGTATGTGGTTGTTTGTTATCAACAGTGAATGGAGCTGAGGTTATTCCCCACCCAGCTCCACACCAGCACGACTGTGGTGGGACTCATCCCTATGTGCCTCGGCACAAGCAGTGAGGGTATGCTGCAACCTCCAACCAAGAAAGCTTTTCCTCCCAAAGCAGAGCTTTCCCATTTACACCAAGCCCAGGGACTCACAGAGGAAGTGGGTGAGCCAAGCTGGCTGGTTATGATGGACGATGGCCACGCAGGCAGTGTTGAGAGCCACCAGGCTGAGGACGATCCAGTAGAAGACCTGGGATTTCACCATGTGGCGGACGGAGATGCGCAGGAGTCGCTCCTTGTGCCGTAAGTAGGAGGCACCGTCCACCCTGGCACCTTTGAGGCCAGAGTGACTCGAGGGGTTACCTGAAGGAAAAAGAAGGGGAACAGGGAGTTGGGTGCTCCAGCCTCTCCTACAACATGAGACAGGACAGGTGGCTCACAGACATTGCTCTTGTGGGACACAACTCCTCCAGAGAATTTTTATGTGGAGGCTTTCTGCTAAACTAGCAGAGATGGCTGGTCTGTGACACTCTCCACGAGATGGGTGTGACTCTGGGAACCCAATCAGCTGGCAGAGGTTTGGGGGAAGCAAGCTGCAGGCTGCACTGACCCAAGGTTGGATGGAGAGGTCTTCTCTGCGCCAGCCTCCGCTCGCCCACAGAGGAGATGTCGACACAGTGCTCGTCACCCGACATGGCATCTGTCCGGTTCCGCTTGATGGTGGCTCGCCTGAGCACTGGGAAGGCAAGAGGAACAGCTGCTGGAGTCTCAGTGGCCCAGCTCTGCCAGTAGCCAGCTCAGATCAGGACCTGGTGATCAGTACTCAGGTCTGGTAACAGGACAGAGGGACCCAGGTGATCCTAATCCAGAGCTGTCCCTTGTGTGGGATCAGACATCCCCCAGCCTCCACACTCTCTCAGGAGTTATGCTGCCAATCCACCTCCCCTCAGCCCTCTCTTGGGCTGCAGACCCCAATGGGGTTTCCCCAGACCTCCCACCACAGCTGGAGGGTCTGAGCCTCCATCTCTGGGCAAGCAGAAGGAAGGGCAGGCAGATTTTAAGGGCATTGCTGGTCTTACCATCTAAGGCGGAGGTCCCCGAATTTTTGTTCTCTTCAGCCAGCATGACTTCCTCTACGCAAAACACACAGTTCAGCATCAGGAGACAAGGCACTATCACATGTCACTACCTTGTACCTAAGAAATTCCCCCAGCCCAGAGGCTGGATCTAGATTGTAAACTCCTACCAAGTTTTGGTTAAGGGCCCAAAAGCAGATTCTGGGGTGTGACAAGTGACAGCTACCAAACATCAGAAAGAAGAATTACTTGTGATCAGCCCTTCTCCCTCCACTATCATTAATCTCATGAAAGAAAGAAAGAAGCTGAAAATTGTAGGCAGGTCTCAGGCTCAAGCCACCCAGCCCAGGGCTAAAGCTGAGGTCTGGTGCTCAGATTCATTTGAAGACATCCATCTTTTACATGTCTGAGCGCTGGATGGAAGTGTAAATCTTCCCTTCCCAGAGCTGAATGCACTGACCTGATTCCTACAAGGAGCAAGCAAGGACATGGGCTGTGGCAGTTTGGGAACCAACACCCACGGGCTGTCATGCCTGTGTCAAGAGGAAGCCTGGAGCCTCCACCACCCTCAGCCCAGGTCCAGGAGTCCCAAGGTAGGAACTAGTAAGCTCATCCCCTCCAGATGGCTTCAGGAGGAGATTTAAGTGGAAAACCCCTCTCCCTATTCACTGCTCTTCTTTCAGACTGCCCACCATTGCAAGGGACTCCAGCAAACACCAGGAGAGAGGAAACCACGGCAGAGCACAGGTGACAGTGGTGTTGGTCACAGCCTCCCTGGAGATGTAACGTGCTTTGTGCACAGAATGTCATAATTTCACACCACAGAACAGGAGCACTCACTGGAGGTGGAACCATCACACCAAGCTCACCCATGCACTCAACATCACTTGGACACTTGGGGGCTCAGGGATTCCTTTCTGTCCCCACCACCCCACACCAGCAGCAGTGTGTGGTGCCGCCAGCTGTCCCCTGGCCAGCATCCTTTACCTGCTTTGTCTATCCAGGCCCGGTAGCCGTTGAGCTCCCGCTCGATCTGCTGCTGCCGCCGCAGCTTCATGAAGGCTCGGCGGTTCTCCACGCGCTCTCGCTCTTTGGCAAACTCCCTGGGGAAGGGCAGAAGGGAGGGCTGAGAGCAGGGCCGAGGGGCAGCAGCATGCCCAGGGGGCTGGGGAAGCACGGCAGAGAAAGCAGGGACCAGGGTGGTTGCTGGGGACACACTTGGCCATCCCCAGGCAAAGCGTGGCCAGAGGATGAGTGAATGGTCAAGGAGGAGAAAAGCAGGGATGGATGGATGTGAGCAAACATCCTGCTTGGTTGCTCAGTCCTGCTCAGTCCTCAGAGAGAATGCTCCCAGTGCCACCCAACTCCAGAGCCAGCTCAGCTTCTGCCTGTCCCTTCAGGGAATAAAAGCTGGGCACTGTGAGGAGGCAGTGAGGGGATGGAGGAGGGAAAGTCCTGTCCCTTGCCTTCACCTCCCCCTCTGAATCCTTTGCCTTTCCAGCCTCTCCTGGGAGTATTTTCCCACAACTTGAGACATGCCTGTCCTCCTCTGGATCTCAGGGTCTCACAAGAGCTGTCCAGGTGCAATGACCAGCAGAGACACTCCCTGCCCCATCCCCTAGTCCCAGCATATGCAGAACTCCAGCCCATACCCTCAGCCCCTTCCCAGTCCCAGGATGCTCCGAGGCAAGCCTGATTACAAAGAGCAAATGGCACTTTTCTCTCTGCGAGAGGAACATCTCTCTCCCCAGAGACTAGCAGCAATCTCAGGCTTCGAAAAACAAAAACTATTCCCAGGAACGGAAAGAGCTGGTCTGTCTGCAGAGAGCGTTCAAGTGCATTACCCCAGCTGAGCTATTACACCCTGATGCTGTGTGGGCTTTTGCATATGTGTGTGTGTGTGCATGTGTTTGTGTAGAAAGCCCGGAATGTTCCCTGCATCTCTTGTTTAAGATCCCCAGACAATTCAAGCGCTTTTAATTCCTCCCCAGGAAGGTGAAGTTTCCTGCCGCTCTGGCATTAAGCGTCAGACTCCCCCTCCAGCACTGGCTTTCAGACTGAAATGAGATTTTCTTCCTGGGGCAGGGAAGGAGGGGTGAAACAAAAGGCAAGGAAGAGAAAAGCAGCCTAAGCGAAGGGAAGGAGGGTGGGAGGAGATGGGGGAGAAGGAAGGACCTCCCCAGCCAACAGTGAAATGCACTCTCAGTTTCGGGCATGCCATGCCAAAACACCTCCTTGCTCTAGCTCAAGGAAAGGCAGGAGAATTTTGGCTGTGCTGTCACTGCTCAGCACCCTTTGTTTACAAATTTGGGATGTCAAGGAATGAGAAGATGCTTTTTGGAGTCAGAGTTAGAGGGGAAGTTGCCTGTCCTCCTCTGGTTTGGTCCTCTGGTCCTCCCAGCTCTGCCCTATGGCCATAATTCCATGGCAGCCTTGGCAGCACTTTTCCCAGACCTCATAGATACCAAATCCTAGAATGATTTGGGTTGGAAGGGACCTTAAAGACCATCTCATTCCTTGCCATGGACAGGGACACCTTCCACTACCCCAGGCTGCTGAGAGTCACATCCAACCTAGCCTTGAACACTTCCAAGGAAGGGGCAGCCACAGCTTCTCTGGGCAACCCATGCCAGGACCTCATCACCCTCACAGAGAAGAATTTGTCTCTAATATCTAATCGAACCCTGCTCTCTGTCAGTGGGTAGCCATTCTCCCTTGCCTTGTAACTACATGGCCTTGTCCAAAGTCCCTGTCCAGCTGTCTCCAGGCTTTAGGCACTGGAAGGGGCTCTGAGTTTTCCCCAGAGCCTTCTCTTCTCCAGGCTGAACACCCCCAACTCTCTCAGCTTGTGGGCAACTGGGAGAACTTGGGAAGCTCCCCCTGATTAGTACCAGCTGGGAACCTGGCTAATCCCTGCTGCTTTCTGCTTGCCCATCCCTCTGTCCTCCAGCTCCTTCTGCTGCATGGTAAGAGAAACATTATCATGTGCCTACAATGGAAGCCACCCAGGAGGAGCAGCTGGGCCTCAAGACACCTTTTCCTGCTGAAGGGAATGGGGCATTGGAAAAGGGGCTCATCAAACAACACTTTGCCCCAAGGCAGCCCTTTTGCTCGTGGAGCACTAATTTACAGGAGGCTGGTGCCAGGGACAAGGTCCATGCAGCTGCAGCAGCGTCTCCAAGGGAGTCACTTCCCACTCACTTGATCCCTAATGGAGCTTAATTGCTTTTGTCCATTAGAAGGAGGAAGGGGTGGTAGAAAGGGGAGGGGGGGGAAAAAAAGTTAATCTCAACTTAATGAATTATTACATTTCAGAGAGAGACACGTTCCTGAGCAGGGCAGCAGCGGGGGCTGGTGACATCTGAGAGTGGGTAGGCGATGCTGACAGATCAAGGATTGCTCAGAGCCGATTTGCAGCAGCGGGTAGAGATAATACTGTGTGTGTGTGAGCGAGAGCAGGGCCAGCCATGGTGACTGACAGCAGCTTGGGAAGGCTCCAAGCCACAGCAGGGCAGCCTGGCATTGCCCAGAGAGCGGGTGCCTGCCTCCCATTGAGTGCTCCTGCTCTCTCGGCGTTACATCACCAGGAACAGCCCAGTTCTGCCCTGCAAAGAGCCCAGGGTGGTGCTGCCCCGTGGGGGTCCTGCAATGGGGCTCAGAGCACTCCAGCAGATTGCACAGTCTCCACCAGCATCACCTCTGCTTGTGCACCTAGGTCTTCTGACCCCAAATCCCAACAGCTCCAGCTCAAAAACATCCACCCCTGGCAGCCAAAATCCGTGATGCAATCTGGTGTCACTGCATCCCCTCTCTGCCCAGCCTCGTGAGGCCAAAGACACCCAGAGAGATCTAGAGGCAATTGCTGAAGGCCCTGGTGGGGTCTGGGGATCAAGGTGCCATCTGTCCTCCTGCTCCCAAGGGCACCATTCCTCCACACCCTGTGCCCAGCCCACCAGGCAATGGGAGCACAGATGTTTCACTCCTTCTCTGCCTGCAAATTCTCCTCCAGAGCCTTGGAATTGCCCTCATGAGCATCTCTGCTCCTGGCAGGAGACCCCTGGGACACCACCATGCTCAGGAACATTCCTCTCCAGGTCCCTACAGTGATGGTTTTATTCCAACATTATCTGCTCTAAGTACTGGAAAGCCCAGGTCTGGTTTCAGTGGGAGAACCACTTGTGGAAGCATCCAGCTTGAAAATGGGTTCCCTCTTAAAAAAAACCAAAACACAAGAAAACAGGAAAAAAACCCCAAACAACCAACTACAAGAAAATCAAAAACCAAAAACAAGTTAAGGGAAAAGAGTATCACAGGTACTGCAGTCCATTTTTCTACCTTTTAGACCATCTTTGAGTTCAAAGGAGGTAAATAGTGCCAGTCACATCAATGTTGTGGCCTCCCTGCTTTGAAACAACAAACCATTTATCTTCAGACCCGTCAATTCATCACCTCTTTCCTCTATTAAAGGTATTTTGCTTCCAGCAAACCAGTTATCAAATCAGCTTAAAACAACTTGAGGCAGCAGAAAGGATAGGATGGGAATCAGAGAAGTACTGGGTTACACACTGAGGATGAAGCAGCAGCACCACTCTGCTATGAAAAAAACCTAAATATAATGGGATGCCTAACAAGAGAGACCATCTGTAAGACATCAGGTAACGCCACTGCTCTCCTCAGGTCTCTGCTCATGGCTCCACTTCAGGTCTGAGCACCACAATCTGAGGGAGAGCTGCCTCTGAGACTCCAGGAAGGTGTCAGAGAAGGTTATGGGACAGAACTGGCAACAGACGGTGTGGCAAACACAGCTGAGACAGTTGCAAACCGGGGGGATCAGATGGTATTTACCCAAGAGGTGTAAAGGAACTGAAGAGAGAGTGTTGAACTGACTGTGCAGTCTGTAACCTGGAGCCTCAGCTTAAACACACGGTGACAGGCAGAGCTGGCGCTGCAGCCTGGGATTATTGCACTGAACCTGTGGTAGAGGCAGGAGCAGGGTGTCCAGAAGGTACAAAAATCTCTGCAGGGGGTCACACCAGCTGGCCTTTAAAGGTCCCTTCCAGCCCAAACCATTCTGTGATTCCTTAACAAAGCTGTGTTGCCTCAAGAAAGTCTTCTCTGCAGCACCGAGCGGTGAAGAGAAAGGACACAGGAAGAGAGGCCAAGAGAAACACCCCATTTCTTGTACTCCCTGTCCAGCAGCTCTGATCACCCCGGGTACTTGGGCGGGAGCTCTGTGTCACCGCGGTGTGACAAACCTGCAGTGGGATCGCGCAGCTGATGCTGCTGAGGAGAGCACATTTATAGAGGCTGTCACACGAGCTGGGGAAGGGAAAAGCTGACAAGCTGTTGGTGACATGGAAGGGAGGGAGCTGGGAGATACCAGCCCTGAGATTACCCATTACATCACTGTCCCAGTTAAGAAGGGGCAGATGCTGACGGGTACCTCCCACCTTGCGGGAAACTTGTGGCTGTCCACCTGGGGAAGTGGATACTTCAGGAGGGAGAACAATCCTGCAGGAAGACCTGGACAGGCTAGAAGAGTGGTTTAACAAGAACCTTACAAAGAGAAGCTGTGGCTGCCTCATCCCTGGGAGTGTTCAAGGCTGGATTGGGCTTGGAACAACCTGGTCTAGGGGAAAGCATCCCTGTCCATGGCAGGAAGGTTGGAATGAGATGATCTTTACAAGGTCGAAGCAGCTCTGTGGAAAGGACCTGCAGGTCCCGGAGACAAGTTCAGTATGAGTGCTGCAGCAAAGAAAGCCTGGGTGCTGGGCCGCATCAACAAGGGCAGAGAACAGAGCCACAAACATTCTAGCTGTAGACTCTCAATTTCATCTTTTTTTTCCAAGGATAACACACTAAGGTTTGCATCGCGGTCCCACTGTCCGGAGAACTGTCTGCAGTGCTGCACCAAAGGCAGCAATAGCACACTCATCCCACGCTGCCAAGAAGCTGCAGAAGGGTGGCAGAGGGTCTGGCAGCCCGAGCAGCAAGGAGCAGAGATGGGAGCTCGAGATTGTGTTTCACTCTTATCAGGAAGGGCTGGCATGAGCAGCACAGCTTCAGTGCTTCAAGAGCCCCGGGCTTTGTTCACAATCACTCCCACTGGCTCATGCAGTGCTGGGAAAATGTCACTCCTCCCTTTCTCTCCTATGCTCTAGTTTTTATCCCCTCTGTAAGCAGAGAACATCTTTATAGTCTCTTTTTGCATGCTACAGCAATCCGCGGATGAAAGGTGCGTGGTCAGTACTGCAGGTGAGATGGAGTACGGAAAGAAAACCCCACATCAGTTTTCAACCTTTCATCACATTAACTTCCCAGGAGCTTCCAGCACTCAAGTCGACACCTTCTTCATCCAACAGCAGTGCCCAGTACCCCCTTGCCAGGGTGGAACAGCTCCTGGAGGAACTGGGCATCTCCAAAGCCATCCACCAGCTCAAATCGCTGCAGCCACGGCCACGCGATTGCTGCCATCAACCAGGAGGACAGAAACCACCATAATCTGGAACAAACAACTCCAAATGCAATCTGTAAGCAAGCACTGTCTGCTGAGTGCTTTGTTGGGAGGATCAAAACGGAGCCTTTTCACCCACAGCCACAGACCACAGGCAGACCATGGAGCAGATTTGCAAGGAGGCAGGAATAAGAGCAATTTTGAAGCAGCGGAGGGAGCCATGCTGGCAAATAATTTGCCAGGAGAAATCAAAGGGGAAAGACAGCGAGTCATCTTTTTGTTGTGGATTATTTTTTTCCTTTCTCTCCCAGCTGGCTGTAAGAGGAGTCATTATTCCCTGTAACAGCAGAGGATCCGGCACAGCAGCCACGCACACCTCTTGTCAGGCAGCTTGTTTGCATGGGGCTTGGAGCCCTTGGCAGAAAGGTGGCCCAGCAGAGCACGGCAGAGAGGCATGAATATGGATGCCCACCTGCCTGCTGAATAGAGATGAAGGTCCCCAAGGTTTGCCTGGCCTGTGCTCAAACACCATGGTGATGACAAAGAGCTTCCCCCGAACAGAGTGTGGATGTTTCTCACGCATCCCATGGCGGTGCTGGGGGACCTGGGAGGGGCATCACAGCCCCCTCCTCCTGACGCCCACTCCTCTGTTCAAAAGGGACCTCAGCTGCTGAGTTGCCAAGCACAACACAAGTGCAGACATTTCACATCTCATCCGAGCCACACCTTGAGATCCTACAACCATTCCGGGAAAAAGCCAACATGAGGCTTCCAAGCTTTCATAATTCCAACGCCGTAATTCTTGGGCGTAGAACTACAGACTCATTCAGGCTGGAAAAGGTGAAGATCCTCAAATCCACCTATTGACACAACAGCACCGTGTTCACCACTACAGGATGTCCCTAAATACCACATCCACATGTTTTTTGAACACTTCCAGGGATGGTGATTCCACTCCAACCCAGTCGAATGCCTGACCATTCTTATGGCAAAGAATTTTGTTTGTTGACATCTTCCTGGGAATTTATGGTCTCTCCACAAGCTTTCCTTGTGATGTGTTTTCCTTTGTGATGTGTTCGCCGACTCCATGAATCTTCAAGACATTAATCGTCTTCCCAGTGTTTTTGGCTTCAAAGCACCAGATCCCACTCAACCGCGTGGGGCCCAGGTTTTTGTGTGGAGCTGGCAAAAAGAGCTCGCTCTCCGTTGAAAATATACACTTGTTCCCTCACCACCCTTGTTATTAATCACTATAAAACTTAATTTTATTCATCGTTTGTTATGCATCCAAAGTGGATGGGGAAAAAATTCAAATTAACTGAAGTGAAAAGATTTCAGAAGATGGTACAGAAGGCTCCTGAAGGAACTGAAGAAAACTCTCCGGAGACTGGGAACGCAGTGCTAACCCAACCTGAAAGAAAGATCTTAAGACAAAGAAATCTTGCCAAATTGATCCTTTAATTATAACATTAGTCTTTTCTTTCAAAGGTTTAGTGTAAGAGCTGGGGGTGGGGGGCAGAAAAGACTTAAAGGGAGAAAAGATTTAACATCACCAGGATGAGTGGAAGCAATTAGGAGGATTTAAATTACTCTCTTGTTTGGTACAAGGCAGATAGATTCCATTTTTCTTGCCATCATGCTCGACTTCTTGCTCTGCCATTAGCTTCCAGAGGTCTTCTCCTTGGCTGGCCTGAGGGCCCAGTCTTCCCAGGTCAGGCAGCATCTCCTTCCACTCTGCACCCACTCTGCTATTTCTGCAGACCAGAAATACCAGTGATTATAACAGCTCTGACACCCTGGAAAGGGGCTGGATGCACAAGGCTGGATATGGGGATGGAGTCTCCCAGCTCTCAACAGAAGGATGATACTGCAATGAATGGAGGAGGGTGATTGCAAACCAAATTTTTTCTGCAGAGGCTGTGGAAAGGGAGGTGGGAAAGAGTCAAAATGCAGCCTGTTTGGTACTGAAGCTCTGTATGAGTCCTCAGGAAGCTCTGCATGAATCCTCAGTGCTACACCTCCAAGCAGAGCTTATTTTTTATCTTCACTCTTTCATCTTCTTGCTCCCAGTGACAAACTAGACACAAACTCTCTTCTTGCCAGGAGGGGCAAAGCAGGCAGGGCCTCTGCAGTCAGCAGGACAGGATACCAGTCCCAGTGGCTGTGGTCACTCCTGGGGTGGCACACGACACCAGCAGCAGGGACAGGGCAGAGTGGCTCTCATCAGGTGTCTGCTGCTCCGGGGACAGACCCCAAAACACATGCTCAAATTGTTTTATGCGAGAAACAGCTGAGGAATAAAACCCCAAAGCTCCACAATTTCACAAAAAAAAAGGGAGAGCAGGTCTTTGCAAACCTCCAGCTCAAGCAACTCCTCAGGCCACCAGGCAGTCTCGGGTAGAAAACAGCGTTTCAGTGGATGCTCCATCCTCACTCGCTCCCACTGACTGTCTTCTGCCAGGATTATCTCAGTAGCTCATGCAGCTTTAAAAGCTGAGCAGTCACATCTACTTGGGCTCTGTACCTGCTCCCAAAGAGGAACGGGGCCAACTTTTTTTAAACCTTTTTCTGCTTTCAGTCTGAATTAATTGATCTATAATTGCACCCATAGAGGGGGAAAGTTAATAGACCCAGTAATAAATGCCAAAGCCACAGCAGAACTGGCTCTCCAAGCCCCTGGCTGGAGGAGCTCCATCTCCTCTTAATAGAGTCGCATGCGATTCCAGTGCGTGTGTGCCTGTTCGTATTTAGGGAGAAAAACTGAGGAGCCTCGCTATGATGAAAATCATTTCTTTTCCTCTCCCACATACTTTGTGCTTAAGGAGCAGATGGATCCAGGCTGTTTACATCACAGAGGTCATGCCTCAGCTTAACAGTTGGGGAACTGACTGTTGGGGGAGATGCTCATCGCAACCAGGAGATTGCTAAATCTGGGCTCCGGCAAACTTCTGCTGGTGGCAAGTGAAACACACAAATGTCCTCCTGCAGCCTCTTTGCATTCAGGTCCCTCCCTGGGTGTTGGGCTGTTTCCCCAAAGGCAGCCACTGCCGAGACCAGGCGAGGGCAGAGGCAGCTCAGCAGCAGCTCCCGAGCACAAACCTCGAGGAGAATGCTGGAAATCCCAAGGGCACCTTGTTATCCACCGATGCAGATGGTGTGGTTTGCAAGCTGTGTGGGGCTAGGTTTCTGCGAGGAGGCTCCCAGTGGCCATGATTTCAGCTGAACATGGCCTGGCTTTCCCAAAAGCAGTAGTGTAACTGCCAGAGAAAGAATTCCTTCAGTGGAGGTGTTTCCATGGAGCTCGTTCCCAAAGTGACCATCTCTTCTCAGTTCAGCACAGTCACGGGACAAGTGGGGATAATCTGGCCAGGCCCTGCCTGTTCATCCAACTGAGAGCTGGGCAATGGAAAGGTCATGCCTCCCATCCCCCAGCAGAGCCAAGTACTCTCTTCCAGCACCAGAGGATTGCAGTGAGTGCTGGAAACAAGAAGAGCTCGGCAAACAGAGGAACAAGGCCCATCCTGCTGCACACAAGGACACGCATTATTTGTGTGCACAAACACCTTCTCCTGCCTTCTCCTCCACGGCTCCAGCAGCAGCTTTGGATGATTCACCCAGCCAAGGTGCTGCATCCACTGAGCCACAGGGGACGTGGCTGTGTCCAGGCAGAGGGACACACAGTGGCCATGGCGTGGCAGAGCCCAGCTGGCCACCTGCGCTCACCTCACTCAGCCCTCCAGGGAGCTGAGCAGTCCTGCTTTACCCTGGATATCTGCCACGCCACAAAAGCATCACCATTGCCAATTAGGCCACCCACCCACTTGCATCCTTCCCCAGTACAAACCCTATTAGCAATAAACAAACAGTGGAAATGCCAGCCGGTGCCTGGGAAGAGTCCTAGACAACTACAGTAATTTCACGATTATAAGCCGCAC